>JAJOOO010012597.1:0-39331 GCA_029582685.1 Solanum piurae | reverse complement strand
TGAGTTGTGATTATGAAAAGAATGGAAGAAAAGGAAAAGAAGTGAAATTTGAGCCATGCTTCATGAAGGTAGAGTCACTAAATCGAAATGATCATACCCTTACCTTCAACCCAATTACAAGTCTTAAAAGACTTTTGTGATCTTGCATAAGCCAAGTGATATGTTAATTGGAAAATACGGGCAAGCCTATTGGTAGAATCATGCATGTTTTTTCTCATTGGGAGTGTGAGAGTTGATTTCGATTCCTTAATTTCATTCCTTTATCAGCTTTGTGAGAGCATGGAATCATTCTTCATGCGAGGGCATTCAAATACTTTGTTGGAAATAAATTTGTATTTGAAGTAAGCATTTGTGAGCATGAACTCTAATTGATGATGGCTAGTCATAATTTGATGATTTGAGTACACAATTGAATATTGCATATTAAGATTGAACCTTGTGTGGACTTTCATGTTGGCCTCAAGGAGCACTGCTTGTAGACATCCCTGTTGACCTGATTGATCTCATGTTTTACTTTAGGACAAGCAAAAATTTAAGTTGGGGGTGTTGATGAGTCAGGAATTTTAACTCATTGAAGGTTTATTATTTCTTGAATTAGTGTCCTCGGTGTCTATTTTGTGTTCATAACTGATGTTAAAATGTTTATGTGTAGCCATGAAGGCTTAAGAACAAGGCAAGGACATTACATTGAGAAAAGAAGCAAAAAAATTGGAAAAGTTGAAGAAAAGTAAGGTTGGAGCTCGCAAAAAATACTCGCCGACTCGCCGATTGAGTGTTTAGCTCGCCAAAAGATCCAACAAGGTTGGCTCATGAATCAAGCCAACTCATCGAACCTAAGTGCAAAATTGTGTACCGCTAAATGAAACGGCGAGCTCGCCTCGAATTTCCTAAATGATCAAAATAATTTGAGAATGAAGTCAAGTTCAATCCGTGAAGAAGGATCCAAACGGCGTATCGCCGAAGTCATTTGGCGGTATCCATCAGGTTCACCAATTGAGAAATCAAGAATTCAAAAGCTAAAGCAGAAAATTGGCGATATGGCTGCCCATCGGCGGATCGCTGAGTCATTCGACGAATACAACTTATACCGCTTAGTTGGTCAAGAAGTGATATTTTGTGCAATTTTTGGAAACAAATAAATTGATTTTGAGTAGAGAGAAAGGAGACTTTTACATCACAAGATATTTTTACTAGCAAAAACTTATATTCTCTTCGAGATTTTGGGGAAAATATTGAGTTTGAGGGTTTTAGTTTTAATTTGTGGCTTTAAGTATTGAAGATTTTGGCATCTTGATGGAACATCTTTTTGGTAACTTTAACTTACTTTTTACTATGTTTGGCTAAAACCCTGTACCTTAGGGGTGTGATTATGTAATTGAATATATAAATTAGCTCGTGGGTATTGTTAATTGCCAGATTTAATGTTGTTTTGAAATGAGTTCAATTATTTACTCATGTTGTCATTTATGGATTGAAGTTGTAAATTCAGTTCTAGCTTTATCTCTCTATGCTTTCTTGTGAAAGATGCTTAGGGTGGAGTATATAATTGATAGTTGTATTGATTCTTGTCTTTACAATCCAGCTTGATAATGTGGGTTAAATTAAGGAATAGGGATGCTTCGCAACATTAATCTTGTTAAGGTTCAAAAGAACTTACTTGAAACATAATAGTTGATTGAAAAAATTATTGTTATAGTTGCAATCCATCCTACCCATTGAGATTCAGCGTCTTAAAGCAATTAGTCATTAACCATTAAGCAAAATTAGTATTCGATTGCACACACACTTCTAAGGTCTCCTCTCTTGTCACGACCCAGGGTACTGATGAGTCCACGATTTGGACTCATTTAAGGTTTTATTTTAATAGGTTTAGTGTCCTCAAATGCATATTTTATGCCAATAACTGATGTAAATCCTTTATTTTCAAGTATTTGGATTGAGGGAAAAAAGCATGGACACTAAAGAGCAAAAAGGAACAAGGCAGTTGAAAGAACGAAGACAAGAGGGCCTGATGATCGCCTAACCCATTCGGCGAGTCGCTGAATGGCCATGATCTCGCCTAAAGTTCCAGTGTGCCAAGCCCTAAAGGAGAAAATCGAGTCGGCGATAGAAAGGAGCAGTCGATGAGTCGCCGAACGGTTCCACGATGTAGTGCTAGATCGCCCAAAGTTACAGAACTTGAAGATGCTGAAGGCCAAAGCACAAACACAATGGAATTGACCAAAGGTCGGATTGCCGAGTGGATCAGCGATCCTGACTTATTGCGCCGAATGGTCCTTCGCAGCATATTTTTGGCTACTATAAATACATTTTTAAATTGTCTTCCTCATTCCTTCTAGCATGAGCCCTTCAAGTAGTCATATCTTGTAGTCCATCAGATATGGATTTGGAGAAAGACCTTTATAGAGTTAAACTCTATCGCACGACTTAGAGTGAAGAAAGAAGTGAAGTTTCCTACTAAGCATCTTGTAGCCTCTCATTCATAAATAGGGCGTGCTTCACACTTATGAACAAGACTCTATTAGACGTAGTTTTGAGACATCCTAGAACCATTCTAAACGTTGTGCTCTGATTACCAAGTTTGTCACGACCCAAGGGTACCTCCTAATGTATCAAGGCATAAAAGACCCCGAGAGGCCTCATACAAGCTACTTAGCATTCATAACATAAGATAATAGAAATGAGCGGCAATTAAAACATTTTCAACACAATCAAAGTCTTTATATCAAAAGAGGAAGTCTATTACACCTTGTCTCAAAACCATCTAAAACATGAATATCTTGGGACACAACCCATAAAACATTGTTCAAAACATAGAATTAAAGAACATAAGAGAAATGGTGGCCAAATCCTCGAATGATAAGAGGATCCTAGCCATGGGGATGAGAGTCCAGATCAGCGGACCCTATATTTGGATAAGAAATCTAGGCAAGATTATGCGTTAGTACAAACATATATTAAATATGATAGCTTGTATAAACATCAACATAACCATAAGAGTTAGACAGCATAATTCATAAGCATAATCAATGCACATAATGAATCATCAACATAGGAGGAACACTTCTTGAAGTAACCTCAACTTATCCTTAATCACAACTTGGGTCATTCACCTCTAGTCTTACATCTCATTAAGGGCAACTCAAGCAACAATACAAGATAGTCATTTTCATCATAAAAAGTTAATCTCATCTTAAAACATACTTACGACACTTTCTTGAAGTAACCTTACTTCATCATAATTATGCTAAGTTTGATGGAGAGTATTCTTTTCTTTGTTGTTCTTTATTATCCATTAAAGGCATGCCATCTTGCCAATCCAAGCTAATTCCTTATCCATGGAAGGGTACTACTTACCAATCCAAGCTACCATGGATCTTACTTGTCCAACTACCACGGATCATACTAGTCCAAGCTACCATGAATGGGAATCATATTACCAATTCAAGCTATCCATGAAGAGGCCTCATATTAAAACTTCAAGCTACCATGGATAGGTACCTCATTATGTTAATCCAACCTACCTTGAATAGGTCTCATATTACCAATTCAAGCTAGCATGGAGATGCACCTCATCATGCTAATCCAAGCTATCCATGGAAAATCATCTCTTTAGTCTAATCCAAGCTATTCATGAAGAAGCATCTCTTTATGCTAATCCAAGCTATCCATGGAGAAGCATCTCTTTATGTTGATCCAAGCTATCCATGTAGAAGCATCTCTTTATGGTATTCCAAGCTATCCATGGAGAAGCATCTCATTATGCTAATTCAAGCTAGGTCTTATTAACATAGTTCCTAAGTTCTTTAATTCATTTTAGGTGAGCAAGCCTTTCAACCTATAATCATTCTATGTGAGAAAACTGTTCACATTCATGCATATATACATTCATAAAGGAAATCATGTGGGTAAATTCTTTCCACAACAATTCTATCTAATAATCAACAATTCATGCTTAAGATTTACTCTCAATTCATCATTCATGCCTCTATCTCAAGACAATTATAATCATAATCATCATATCTACTTCAATCTCAAGCAATCCTTGGTGTATCTCTTCAATCCTATAAGAATACATCTAAACCCACAATTCTCCTTTCATGGCATAAAACACATTTACATCGATATCATATTTCTACACATGGGTTAGGTATGGGTACATGTAAGTTCATCCCAAAAACATTGAATCCACTCAATTCAAGCATAAACAATAATAATCCAATCTTTTGAATCAACATTCATTAATACCCACAACTTAGAAGAAAACTCTAACTAGAATTGGGGAATTTCTACTTTTCAATTGGGGAATCTTAGGGGCTCCATGGATAAAAGGATTCTATGGATGAAAAGTCACCATACCTTAATATCAAAGCCCACAATTGCTTTAGGAATAAGGACTTGACATTGATCCTAGCTCCAACTCTTTCTTCTTCTTCAAGTTCTAAAGAGAGAAATATTTGAGAGAAAGAACTTGGGATTTCTTTTGGGTTTTGGAAATAATGACTTGAATGGGTGAGTTTTGGGGTTAAAATCACTTATATAGGGGTCCTAGTCTTGGGTAAAATGACATAGTATTAATCTAATTAAAACCAGGAAAGACCCTTTGTCACGATCCAGACCGTCGTGATTGGCACCCACACTATCCCTACGATGGGAGAACCATTACTACAACCAAACTAAGCAACTTAATGAAAAGATAGGCATTTAAAGATGCAGAAGCATATTTAAATGTCTAAAGAAAACTGGAGTTCCCATAAACTCTGAATGTTTAACAAACCAAATACTAAAACATTTGCGGAAAACATCCCCTAGAATTTGAAAGTCGTTGTACCAAAATTCTAATAACGACAAGGCTAAAACAGGGGAAGGTAACCCCGAAACTAAACAACTGAATTTCTAAAGTACTAGTCTAAGTCCAAAGAAAATGGACTACACAAAATGAAGGAATCCATGTCAGCTGAGGTCCTGATTCATTTGGTCTCGATCACTGATCTACTAGCGGAGGTCCATCAGTAGCCACCTGAAGATGACCTGTACTTAACAAAGAATGAGCAAGTGTAGTATCAGTACACAGCCACAGTGTACTGGTAGGATCACGTGGATATTCCAGTAAGCGAAACATATATAAGCAGTCACAGCATAGTAAACATGACATGTACAAACAATATTTATACTTCAATTATCATTTTAGGAGCAATGTACAATTCCACATTCTCACAACAAGTAGATATGACAATTCAATGGTCCTGTCATGGAACCAATACCCAAACTATTAGAGTGCTAGAATGTGACACTCGATCCCAAGTAGTGTGTCGGAATGTGACACCCAATCCAATATATATGTTGAAATGTGACACCCAATCGAATGTATGTGTCGAAACGTGAACACCCAATCCAATCAACAAAACCACAATCACATTCACACTCATAATGTACATACTCATAATCATACAATCAAGTGTTGAATCATGGCATACATTTGCTCATTCATACTTAATTCATTTGGTTTGATCAATAGTGTTCCATTCACATACATACATGCATTACAACTAAGCAATTACCAACATACATCACACAAACATGAAATCAAACCATCACCTATCTCGAAACCAAGCTTGAATCCCCCTAAAGACCTTGAATCTTCCCTTTACGGATTCTTTCTGCTTGTTCGGGGTATAAAAACAACAATTTAATGCAAGGATCAATGAATTAAGTTCTAATTACCCGGATTATAACAAACTCAATAACTCAAGACCAAACCCATGATCATAAGGTGCTGCTAGGGCTTTTTCCCACCATCAAATACAGTTTAAAACCCTCCCCCAATAATAATTACCCAAGAATCTAAGTTCTACGGATCAAAAAATGAATTAGGGGAGTAAAATCCTTACCTTTAGCACCAAAAGTCATGGAAAATTGTCAAGAACTCGTTATGGGTCATCTCCTAACTTTTAAGAACTAAGTTGTCACAAAAATAACACTTTTGGGGTTTTTTCCCGACTTAATTTGGGACTGAGCCGCTAAGGTGGACCCCATTCCACCATAGTGGCCCCACCCTGGTGGATCACACGGTGACAGAGATTCGTAATTTAAATTCCAAACTCCTATTTCACAACACACCTTCAACCCATGACGTTCAAAAACTACCCTTTCACGCTAAGATCAGTTTTTGGAGTTCTACTCGCCCGAATTCGATTCCGTAAAGTCATACAGGTTCCTTAACGTCTTAGATATTTGCTCATGTAATCAAATTCACAATTAGATCCCACATTCAGTACCAGATTTTCCTAGACCTCACCTGACTCAGATTTTGTTCAAATTTGGACTAGGCAACAATTTTTCAAGTACTACATAAAAAAAATTTCTTGCCTAATTTCCTTCCCCATTGGCTTTTCCATGAAGAGGTGAACTGGTCGTTATAGTAGATATCAATTTTCCCATCACTTATCCCCGAGTGAAAAACTAGGAGAAAAGGGCTAAAGCAATTGAATAATTAGGGATACTTGTATCGCATGTCTTTCTTGGTTACCCAAGTAGCTTCCTCTATCGGACGATGCTTCTATTGAAATTTCAGGGACTTAATCTGTTTGATCCTCAGCATCTGGACATCACGATCAAGAACTGCAATCGGTTCCTCCTCATACTGAATGTCTTTGTTTAACAACACTGAGTCCCACTTTATGATGTAATCTCCTTCCCCGTGATACTTCTTCAACATGGACACATGAAACACTGGATGAACTCCATATAAGCTAGGAGGTAACACCAATCTATAAGCCACTGGCCCTACACAGTCAAGAACCTCAAATGAACCAATGTATCGAGGACTAAGCTTGCCCTTCTTACCAAATCTCATCACCCCCTTTATGGGTGACACTTTTAGAAGAACTTTTTCACCAGCCTAAAATTCCATGTCCCTTACCTTATGATCTGCATACTTTTTCTGTCGACTCTGGGCTGCTAGAAGCTTAGCTTGGATACTTCTCACATTATCCTGATCATTTTTCACCAAATCAACCCCCAGAGGTTTCACATCTCCTGCCTAAAACCACCCTATGGGTGATCTATATCCCCTCCCATAAAGTGACTCAAACGGTGCCATGTCTATGCTGGATTTGTAAGTGTTATTGTAGGAGAACTCACACAACGGTAGAAACTTATCCTAATGACCTCCAAACTCAATCACATATCCTCTAACACTTGGATCGTTTTCTCTGACTGACTGTCCGTCTGTAGATGGAAAGCTATACTAAAAGTGAGTTGAGTGCTAACCTCATCATGCAATTTCCCCCAAAACTTGGATGTGAACTTGGTCTGAGATAATAGAAAGGGGCACCCCATGCAGTCTCATTATCTCCTTCACATATACCTTAGCCAACTATTGCGCATTATAGTCTATTCTTACTGGAATAAAATGGGATGACTTAGTCAATCTGTCAACCGCTACCCAAATATAATCAAACTTCCCCAAAGTCTTTGGGAGACCAACCACAAAATCCATAACTATCATTTCCCATATCCATTCCAGAATTGGTATTCTCTAAAGCAAATCTACAGGTCTTTGATGCTCATACTTTGCCTACTGACAGTCTTGGTACTTAGCCACAAACTCAGCTATGTCTTTCTTCATGCCAGGCCACCAATAAATTATTTTCAAGTTTCGATACATATTGGTAACACTTCGATAAATGGAATACCATGAACCATGAGATTCTGTCAACAATTTTTGAATAAAGTCATATACTCGAGGGACACAAATCCTTCCTTTAAAACTGAGCACACTGCTGAATAATGCTTCAAATACACTTCATCCAATTCTAAGTGCAAATGATCGTTAAGTAATATAAAACCCAACAAATGAGTTGGGGTCGAACCCACAGGGAGCGGTACGTGTTCAAATTCAATCAAGAAGTACAAAGGTGATCTAGCTAGCTATATGAATAGACATTATTGAAAAAGACATGAAATAAATTAAAAAGGTTGACACAAATGTCAGATGGGGGGTTTTGGTTTGAAATTATCAACTACAACGCAGTCCAACAATGATAAAATAACAATAGGGAGACAAATTCTCGGGATGTAATCGATTATAGGAAAATTTCGCTATATGGGTAATTGAAACTACTAATGAATAGATAAATATCAATGGGTAGGCTAGACTATGAGTGAAATAGCCTTCTCTTGAACAACTATTCCGCTATAAGTGATTTCTTTCGAACATCAACAAGAACAACAATTAAGAACAACCCACACCTTAATTCATCCACTCTCTCAAGCTAGATGGGTAGGATTGAGTTTAGGATTCACTCTGTCGAGATGAACCCATATCAACCCAATACCTACAAACCATTAATCATAAGCCTTAGCCCCAAAACTTCTCTCTCAAGCAAGCTAAGAACACAAAGTTAGAACTGCATTTGCAACTACAATTCATAAATTAAACCTCAGATAATGATTAAAGCCACTTCAATATAGCATTTAAATTAGTAATAATCAATACCCATAAACTAATTCAACCCATAATCACACCCCAAGAATTGGGGTTTTAGCCTAACATCATAAAAAGGTAAAAACGGTTACCAAATCGAATATCCATCAATTGGGTAAGAGTAATCAAGCCTTTACAATGCTCAAAATCAAATAAAATCAGTAACCCACTAGAAAAATCTCCGAATTGAGATTCCAAAAGCTCTCAAGTCTACTCACAAACTATTTTAAATGATAGTAAGCTAAAATCTAGAAAAAAGAACTCCTCAATTAACAGTTCAAAATTCAATTTATAGTTGCCAAAAATGAGCCACAAAGGGCCATTAGGCGAGGTAAGTCGGGTTCACCGAGTGGTTTGGTGAACCACCCTTCGCTCTATCTATCACCTTTTGGCATTGGCTCTCAGCATCCTCAAGTTCTGTAACTTTGGGCGATCACTTTTATAATTACGAAACTGATCAACAACTCGCCGACTGCCCCTTTCCTGTCGCCAACTTGGTTTATTCCCTTAGAGCTGGTACACTGGAACTTTAGGCAGTCCAAATACCCACTCGGCGATTCACCAAGTGCTCTTGGGGATCATCAGGCTCGCCTTTTTCCACTTCTTCAGTTTGTTTTGTTGCTTTTTTCCTGTTAGTGTCCTTACTTTGCTCCTCAATTCATATACCTGAAAATCAAGGCTTTAACATCAGTTTATGGCACAAATTAAGCATTTGAGGACACTTAAACTATATAAACAAAGCCCTAAATGAGTCCAAATCTTGGACTCATCACACACACACAACGCCCCCGCCCCCGCATAAGGAGTTGTATCTTGTGCCTTTCCAGACACTGTCTTCTTTCTGAGCTCATTTAATTTGTCATCATTAAACTGTTTGGCCTTGATCTCCTCAATAAATGTGGCCCTTACCTCAACGCTAGCTAACACCCCATCTTTATCTGAGATGCCCAACTGCATGAACTTAGACTCCAAGGTTCGAATCTCCTTGGCCAAAGGTCACTTGTATACACCCAAACAAGCTAGACTACCCATACTCACCGCCTTTCGGCTTAAAGCGTATGCCACCACGTTACCCTTAAGCAAATGATATTGTATGGTGACATCATCATCTTTAAGTAACTCCATCCACCTTCACTGTCTCAGATTTAGGTCCTTTTTAGTGAATACATGTTGCAGACTACGATGATCAGTAAATACCTCACACTTGACACCGTTAAGGTAATGTCGCTAGATCTTAAGAGCAAACACTACAGCTGCCAACTCCAAATCATGCGTTGGGTAATTCCTCTCATGTACCTTCAACTGCCGCGATGCATAAGGTATGAAATTGTTATCCTGTATTAACACATCACCCAAACCTGAATGTGAAGCATCATAATAAATAATGAAATATATACCTTCCACCGGTAGTGCCAGAAAAGATGTGGTGGTCAAGAGAGTCTTGAGCTTTTGAAAGTTCTCTTCACATTTTTCAGTCTACTCGAAAGGTACCTCCTTTTTGGTTAACCTTGTCAAATGCGTTGTGATAGAAGCAAAATTCTTCACGAACCTATGATAATAACTAGCGAGCCCCACAAAATTCCTAACTTCAGTCACAAAGCTAAGTCAGACCCAATTCTTAACCGCTTCAATCTTTTGGGGATCTACCATTACCCCTTCCCTTGAAACTACATGCCCCAAAGGCAACTGAAGTCAACCAGAAGTCACACTTAGGGAATTTAGCATACAACTTTTGTCTCCAAAGAACACCCAAAACAATACAAAGATGATCGGCATGCTCTTCCTTACTCTTTGAATAAACCAAAATGTCATCAACGAAAACAATAACAAACGAATCCAGGAATGGTTTGAACACACCATTCATCAAACTCATGAAAGTTGCAGGCACAATTTTCAACCCAAACGACATCAGTAGAAACTCATAGTGCCCATAGCGGGTCATGAACCTCTTCTTTGGTACATCCTCAGGCCTAATCTTTAACTGATGGTAATTGTCACGACCCGAGAGCACTCCCTAGTCGTAACACATCGTACTTGACCCCGAAGGGGTCGCATACAAGCCCTTAGAACATTCTTAACATAAGATAATAGACAATACAGGAAAATTTAAAACTTTTACAATCAATGTCTTATTTCATAAAATCAAGAGGAAGTCTTTACTAGAACCTTTGTCTCAAACCATCTATTTAACTCTTGAATAAAAGCCTTTGGTACTCAGCCCATACAAAGTCTAAAACATAATGAAATGACATAAAGGAATATAATGGGTTTGTCCTCGAAGCTATGAGGACTCACCAATTCTTCAACTCTTCTAGATCCTTGAAACCTAACCTCCAAAGCAACTCAAATCTCCAAACCCTACATTTGATTAGAATGTAGGCAATATGCGTTAGTACAAAATGTACCAAGTATGAAATCTAGCACAACATCATACGATCGTTTCAAATGGTTAGTCAACATAAGACATAAGCATAAGAGATAATAACATAATCATCATAGTCATATCATAGTCTCTAACATAAGCTTCATATAAACATAAGTCAACATAAGACATAGTTAATGAGCATAGGAGATAAGTCATAATCATATCAACATAATTGACTCTTAGTCATCATTACCATAATAGGACCATTCTCAAGTAACCTAAAAAGTATACAAGTGCAAATCAAGAATAGCATCCCATAATACCACCCAAGCCAAGTATCACTTTTTAGTCATCTTAATCATAGTCTATGTACATGGTTAAGTCATAAGTATTTCTACCATAAGGGCACTATACTTCTAAGGAACCTCAAGACACACTTGTGCAATGCATGAAAGACATCCCATACTACCCTTCACACTAAGCATAGCCTTGAAATCACCTTGGTCATAATCACCCTCCTTTTGGTCTTACTATAAGTTTACTTCATATAGACAAAGGAACTACCACCTTAGTCAATCATATCTTGGAAGGTAACTATGGCAACAACCCAAACTAAGTCATACTATGTGTGGGAACCCTTCATACCTAGCCTTAAGTCATACTTGTGCAATGTATGGATATCATCCCATAATACTACCCACACTAAGTACTCATTTAGACTATCATGAAGGTTCACTAGTTGGGGAGTAATCCCTCTATTCTATTTACCTCTATTCAAGGCTACCAAGGAATAAACCTCTAATAGGATAGACCATGCTATCATCTTACTAACATAACTAGGTTAAGCTAAGCTAACAACCTTGGAATACACACTAATATGCAAGTCCAAGCTACTCTAGGAAAGGTACAAGTGTCCTATCCTAGCTACCATGAAATAGTCCTAAACCAACTAAGTCATGCTACCCTTACAAGTGTACTAGATGATAAATGCAAGATATCCCTAGGGGAGTGTGATTCTCTACCCTAAGCTACCATGACTAATCCTAACTCAAGGTATCCTTGAAATGCATCTTACAATGTAAGTCAAGCTACCCTTAGGAGAGTCTAAGTCCTCTATCCCAAAGCTCCCATGAAATGGTCTTGGCCAAACCAAGGCAAGCTACCATGAATACATCCTAACAATGCTAGTTCAATCTACCAATATGAGAGTATAAATCCTTAATCCTAGGCTACCATGACTACTACTAACTCATGCTACAATGACATGTATCCTACAATGCTAAGTCAATCTATCCCTTAGGAGAGAATAGATCCTTATCCTAAGCTATCAACCTTGGTCTTATCCTACTAGGCCAACCTATACATGAATGGATCATATATCACAACTTCAAGCTATTCTAGTCTAACATGCTTTGATTCATTTTAGGTTAGTAGGTCAACCTAGAATCCTTCTACGTGAGAGAACTTGAATCTCCTAGCTTATTCATGTCTAAGTGTATAAGAGAAAGACAATTACACCACAAGATCACATCATATTGAATTTACCCCCAAAGTCCTAACAATGATGGATAAAAGCCCTACTTTCAAGCTTAACTTCATTCTATCATGATCCAAGTCTAAATTACAAGCTATTCAATCACATTGTTCATTAGAAGGTGATTCTAGTCATACTTGATCATAAATGTTCAATTGCAACTTTACAAGTCAAGATCATTCCTATTCAATTAAGTCTAGTTCAATTCATGATTAGGTGATCCTAAATATGATCAATTAGTATTCATGACACTGAAATAGGAAGATCACTTTAGAACCTTCAATTTTGCATCTAATGGCATAAGCCCGAAATAATCACATTCATCAATTTAGATTAGGGTTCACCATAGAAATCACATGAAATCATCATATTATCATTAAACAAAGCTAAATAAATCATAATTGGGTGATATCCACTAGATTGGAATCACACCCAAACCCTACCCACAATGTAAGGACAACCCTAGCTAGAATGGGGTTTTTAATCCAAAATTGGGGATTTCTATGGGGCCTCTATGGGTGGAAGAACCCATAGATGAATAAGATTCACATACCTTCAATCAAATCCCCAAAAAAAGATTGAATCAATGGTGAAATTTTCCCTAAGCTGCTGCCCGAACTTCCTTTCTTCTTCTTCTTCTTCTTCTAGATAGAGGATTTCTTGGGGAGTAATTTGGGGGTATTTAGATGAATGATTTAATGACTTAGTTTTAGGGGTCTATTAACTAATTATAGGTAGTTATTTAACTACTAAAACGACCCCCTAAGCGCTTAATTAAATAACTAACTTAACTCCAAACACCTAGCTTAAAACTAAAATTTCAAAACTTTGCAGCATCTACAGATCCCCATCCACGGACCGTGGATGGGTCCAAGGGTCGTGTTTTGGTCTCATGGTTTGGGTCAGAGAATCATATTTTGCAGTCCAACTCAGGCCTGACCTACGCCCATGACCTACAGGGCGTAGGTTGATCTAAGGGGTGTGAATTGGGGTCGTAGATCAAGCTATTTTGACAGCTTTTTGGGCATTGTTGGGTCCTCCTCAAGGACCCCTTGGGTGGTCCTTGGGGAGTCGTACCCGGACATTTAACCCCTAAACATGTCATTCTAAGTATGTGAGCCTTTTATCTTGATTCTGACCCTCATACGATACTCCAAAACTCCACTACAAGACTCTACAACACACTAATTCACTTACTAGTTTCCGGGGTGTTACAGAAACTAGACCTTAGATCAATCTTAGAGAAAACTGATGCACCTTGCACCTGGTAAAAAAAATCATCTATCTGAGGCAGCATATACTTATTTTGAATGGTGACCCTATTCAACTACCGATAGTCTATGCAAATCTTGATACTACAATCTTTTTTCCGAACAAACAAGACAGGAGCACCCCACGGGGAAGCACTAGGATGAACGAAAAATTTCTCAAGAAGTTCCTGAATTTGAGACTTAAGCTCTCTTAACTCCGCCGGAGCCATGAGATAAGGAGGAATGGAGATGGGGCGGGTACCAGGTTCGAAATCAATGCAGAAATCTATATCTCTATCCGGAGGCATACCAAACAAATCGGTAGGAAACACTTCTGTAAATTCTGACACCATAGGAATGGACTCAATAGAGGGAGATTCGACCTCAACATCTCGAATGTGAGAAATTATGCCAAACACCCTTGCCCCACCAGTTTCCTAGCCCGAATAGAGGAGATGACCTTAGCTGGCTTAGGCATGTACACTCCTTCCCACTCGAACTTTTCCCTACTCTGGATCTCTAGAGTCATAGACTTAGTATTACAATTTAACACATCATAATAGGGGGACAACCAAGTCATGCCTAAGATTATATCAAAGTCAGTCATATCCTAAATGACCAAATCCGCTCAAGTTTGGAAACCCATAAACACAACAGAACAAGCACGATAAACATGGGTGACTATGACAGACACTCCAACAGGGGTAGAAATATGGATAGGGGCATCAAGTACATCACAAATCGCATCAAATCCCAAGGCAAACTTGACTGACACGTATGAAAAAGTAGAACCTGGATCAAACAACATATTAGACATCTGGTCACAGACAAGAATAGTACATGTTATCACTGTATCAGATGTTTCCACCTCGGTCTTGCCCGAAAAGGCATAAAACTGAGCCCTGTCCTCTTGACAGACAACCTCCTTCCCTGGTTATGTTGCTCCTCTGCCTGCATTACCATTACCCCAACCTCCACGGCCTCACTGATTTCCTTCTCGCCCACTTTATGAATGTCCTCTACAATTATTACAATTGTCCGCGGGTACCACTGCTCTAGTCTATTGCTGCACAAGATCCAACATGCACGGTTGGGAACAATCTCTCCTCATGTGCCCAGGTTCCCCACAATTATAGAAAGTACGGTCAAAAGATGGTCTGCCGCTAGTCGAATACGTGACTCCCTGTCTATCCTGAATAAAATTCTACTGTGGAGTCCCAAGTAACAACCTTTAGAAGCGGGCATGGTGTCTGAATTGGCCAGGCTGCAAGCGTCGGCCTACCTAAACCTCTAGAGTAAGAACCTTGAAAGTTACATGTGATATTGGATTTCTTAGCCAAAGCCTTAGCCTGCCCATCACGTCTAACTACCTCTACTTTATTCACAAAGTAGGTCACCTCATTAAAGCTTTTTCTTGCAGAAGTCATGTGAGGAGACAATACCCGAAATTCAAGGTTCAATCCTTTAACAAATAGACGAATCCTCTACTTCTCAGTAGTTTCCAATTGTGTAGCATGTCTATACAAAGCATGTAATTTAGCCTCATAAGAAGCTACAGACATACCACCCTTCTCCAAGGTGATAAACTCATCCTTCTTGCAATCCCTCAAAGTCCGAGGCACATACTTCTCCAAGAAAAGAGCATGGAACTGTGTCCAAGTGAGTGGGGGAAAACCTGATGATTGGCATTCCACACAGGCCTTTCACCACTGCTTAGCCTTACCTTGACGCTGAAAGGTCACCAACTCTACTCCATACTGATGTACAGTACCCAACTCATGAAGCCTATCATAACAATCCAAAATGAACTCATAGGCGTCCTCACTCTCAAAACCATTGAACACAGGCAACTTCAGCTTCAGAAACTTGGTCAACATCTCATGCTCATTACCAGTCATCACAAGACTCAACAAGGGACGGAAGAAAACATCAGTTCCTAATGCTCCATCTGCTCTGGGAATAGTAGTAATAATGTGGTGGTTGATCGGAGATTGAGCAACTTGCACTGTCCAACATCCCTTTCAGAAAAGACATAATCTACTGAGCTAACACTGGTCTAAGGGAGGAATGCCGATATTCCTAGCCGGTGTATCCTCTTCCTATCCAACATCCCCCTTGTCCTCAATCTCCACATTCTCTTCTACCTCTTCTTGAGGTACATGAGGGGCCTCTTTCCTCGGAACATTCTCAGCTCTGACTCCACCCCTGGTGGGTGCCACTCTTTCTCTTCCCTTGTCCTTTGCTCTTTCTCTACCCCTGCCTCAACCACGACCTCTGGCTGTGGACTCCTCTGCTGGCTCATTGGTGCAGGCTACAGGCCTGACGCCATTGAATCTTAACCATCTACGGGCAGAAGAGTGAGGAAGATTAGATACCAATTTAGATCACCAGATACCAATTAGAATCAAGTCATAGCACGAAAGGAGACAAGAAAAGACAGAGAGATTTCATAAAGTCCTATAGCCTCTTGAAGAAAAGTACAGACGTCTCTGTATCGTTCTGCAAGACTCTACTAGACTCATTTTGGTACACTTAGATCAACGAACATAGAGCTTTGATACCAACTTTGTCACGACCCACATTAACCCTTTGGTGGGAGAACCATTACTACCACCCAACTAAGCAACTTAATGAAAAGATAGGCATTTAAAGATACGGAAGCATGTTTAAATGTCTAAGAAAAACTGGAGTTCCCATAAACTCCGAAAGTTTAACAAACCAATTACTAAAATATTTGCGAAAAACATCCCCTAGAGTCTTAAAGTCAATGTACAAAAACTATAACAACGACAAGTCTAAAACAGGGGGAGGTAACCCTGAAACTAAACAAATGAATTTATAAAGTACTAGTCTAAGTTCGAAGAAAATGGACTAAACAAAATGAAGGACTCCATGGCAGCCTAAAAGAACTGGCTTACCCTTGAAATCTGGTCTCGATCAGTGATCTCCTAGCTAAGGTCTATCAGTAGCCGCCTGAAGATGCCCTGTACTCAACAAAGAATGAGCAAGTGTAGTATCAGTACATAACAATACGATCACGCGGCTATTCCAGTAAGCGAAACATATATAAGCAGTCACAACATATTAAACATGACATGTACAAAATATATATATACTTCAGTTATCATTTTAGGAGCAATGTACAATTCCACATTCACAACAAGTAGATATAACAATTCAATGGTACCTTCATGGAACCCATATCCAAACTGTTAGTGTGCCAGAATGTGACACCCGATCCAAATTAGTGTGTTGAAACGTGACACCCGATCCAATATATGTGTCGGAACGTGACACTCAATCCAATATATTTGTCAGAACGTGACACCCGATCAAATCAACACAACCACAATTACATTCACACTCATACTGTACATACTCATAATTATACAATTTAGTGTTGAATCATGGCATACATTTGTTTACTCATACTCAATTCATGTGGTTTGATCAATAGTGTTCCATTCACATACATATATGCATTACAATGAAGCAATTACCAATATACATCACACAAACATGAAATCTAACCATGACCTACCTCGAAACCAAGCTTGAATCCCCCTAAGGCACTTGAATCTTCTCTTTTCGGATTCTTTCCGCTTGTTCGGGGTCTAAAAACAAAAAAATAATGCAAGGATCAATAAAGTAAAGTCTAATTACCTGAATTATAACAAACCCAATAACCTAAGACCAAACCCATGATCCTAAGGTGCAGCTAGGGCATTTTGGCACCATCAATTTCAGTCTAAAAATCCTTCCCCAATAATATTTACCCAAGAATCTAAGTTCTACGGATTGAAAAACAGATTAGGGGAGTAAAATCCTTACCTTTAGCACCAAAATTCGTGGAAAACTGTAAAGAACTCGTCCTGGGTCGTCTCCTAACTCTTAAAAATGATGTTTGTAAAAATATAATGTTTTTGGGGTTTTTCCCCGACTTTATTCGTGACTGAGCCGCTATGGCAGACCCCATCCTGCCACAGCGTCACCACCATGGAGGCTTAGACGGAGACATAGAGTCGTAATTTGAGTTCCAATCCCCCATTTCACAACACAGATTCAACCCATGACGTTCAAAAACTTCCCTTTCACGCTTAGACCAGTTTCGAGAGTTTTACTCACCTAAATTCGATTCCGTAAAGTCGTACGGGTTGCTTAACATCAGAGCTATCTACTAATCTGAATAAATACACAATTAGATCCCCCATTCAGTACAAGATTTTCTTAGACCTCCCCTGACCCAATTTTGGTCCAAATCTGGCCTAGGCTACATTTTTTCAAGTACCACATAAAATGTATTCTGGCCCAATTTCCTTCCCCATTGACTTTTCAATAATGATGGGAACCAGTCGTTAGACCCTTAAGCCCCTAAATTATAGGGGACTAACTCCTTACCACATGAGGCTCCATGAGCTGTGGTCCCTACCATGAGTTGTGGTCCCTAGCACAAGCCATGGTGCCTTCCATTGTCTTGGACTAGTGGCTTGGAAACCTCCCCTTAACCCCTAAAAATCTAACTCATCACAACGACCACACCCACGGCTAGTGGTAGCATTCACGAGCCGTCAAGTGGCTCTTGGGAGTGTCTCTTGTTTTGGGCAGCCTCTACTAGCTACTGCCTGGTCCTCTACAAGTGCCACAATGACCCATGGTACCCACCACGAGGTGTCATGGTGGTCATGGGAGGTGAGGGCAGTTTGGTTGTCTGCTGCCTAGGGTCTATGGGCACCACCACGACTCGTGTGAAATTCATGGAGGGTGCAAGGCTAAAATTTCTAATTCTTGACTTGACACTTAGCCCCTCACTTAGACTACTAGATTTATGAGGTTTTACATCTCTACTTTTTTAAACCTCCTGCTAACTGTCTTCGTTAACAATAGGTTACTAAATCCTTTTAACATTGATAATCAAAATTTATTGATTTACATTATGTTGCATTTTATTTATTTCCATTCTACAAGAAGTTAAAATAATTTCATACTTCGTATTTGAATTTATTTCCATACCATTTCTCATGGGATCGACCCCAACTCATCATTGGGTTTATACTTGCTATCAACCGCCTATGCTTTGGATCATAAGAGGTGTAGTTGAACGTTATCTGAAGTCAATGTTGAAACAATGAATGTTGCAGCAACAACTACTGCACCTTTAAATCGTTTAAATGTTGCCACTATCATGGCATTGAATAAAAGAATTCAAAAAAAAATCTGGAGTTTATTTCAAGAAATGGCAGCAAAAATGGTTTTGTACCTGACTATCTAAAGTAAGTACAAGTTCAATATTGAAAATGTTCCTGTCTTTCTGGGAGAAAATTTAGATGATGAACGTTTCTTAGTGACAAAAAATTAGAAAAACTTAGATTTTTTGTATTAAAAACTACATTTTGAGAGGCTTATAAGATGATATATAGTTAGCCTTTGGCCATAGATTTCCAAATATTTTTAGAAAATATTATTTGGGTGAGAATTTTGGTGAAATTACACCATGTGTATGGCCATAATATTTGGGAAATATATTTCACTTTTTTAATAAATATGATTTATACCCATAAGTTTTAAAAACTATCAAAATTAACCATAGTTTTGTATTACATAGCAAGATAGAAATGTCGACGTAACAAGATTCTTGAGATCCATAACAAGTTAATTGGATCTTCGTTGCAATAAATAACAAGTAGTGTCTATGACAATGGAGCAATGTGGTAGTTTGGAGTGAGTTCAACAAACACCATTCCATACATCGTGAAGTAGACGAAGCACATGAAGTTATTATCCTAAGTAGATTGTTCATCATTTTTTATCAACAACCATATCATCACTTTCATATTCACTAAATATTTCATCACTACTTTGGTGGTCATGTAAAAATTATGTCATACAACGCAAACAACTAACTCTAAAGGGTGTTTTTGTAAAAGATAAAAGTTTGGTGTAGAATTTTAATTTTTAAAATCTCCCAAATAATGAGATTTGACCCAAATACTAGTTTTTTCTAGTATTTGTAATTTGGGTTTGAAACACCTCGGAATCTAGTAAACCAAAATAAGGCTAAGTGGGAAGTCAAAAACTAGAGAAACTAGCCTTGGCACCCTCCACGAAGGTCCATACGGCTCATGAAAGGAATCACATCTCGTGGTGGTGCCTATGGACCTAGGCAGTGGGTGATCAAAGGTTGGTCACCTCCCACGAGAGCCAAGACAGCTCGTGGTGGTCACTACGAATCGTGGAGCCACTCGTGTTGGTGAGCTAGTAGCCTCTCCAAGCTGCCCAAAAGTTGGACCCTCCTCACGAGTAACTAGATGGATCATGGAGGCCTTGGCGGGCTGTGGGAGGGGTCGTGGTGATGCCTTAGGTTTTTAGGGGCTAAGGGAAGGTGGCCTAGATACCTGTCCAAGACCACGAGGAGGACCACAACTTGTGGTAGGGACAACGACTCGTGGAGTCTCACGTGGTAAGGGGCAGTCCACTGGGGTTAAATGGTCTTTTCCAGTTTTAATTAAATTGAAGTGAGGTCATTTTACCCAAGCCTAGGACCTCTATAAGTCATTTTAACTCTAAAACTCACCCATTCAAGTCATTATTTCCAAAACTTTAAAAGAAATCCCAAAGTCTTCTATCAAATATTTCTCTCTCTAGAACTTGAAGAAGAAGAAAGAGTTGGAGCTAGGATCAAGGTCAAGTCTCCATTCCTCAAGAATTTTTGGGCTTTGTAATCAAGATATGATGGCTTTTCTTCCATTGATTCTTTCCCTTTATGGAGTCCCTAAGATTCCCCAATTGAGCCCAATTTGAGTTAAGGTTTCTTCCAATGTTGTGGGTATTGATGAATATTGATCCAATTGAGTGGATTATGATTTTTTGTGATTGAATTGATAGAATTACATCTACCCATGCCTAACCCATGTTTCCAAGTTGAAGTTGATATAATTGGGTTTATGCCATGAAAGGAAAATTTGTGGGTTTAGATGTATTCTTCTAGGATTGATGAGATACACTATAAGTCCTTTGAGATTGAAACTTATATGATGAATTATGATTAGAATTTCTTTGAGAGTGAAGCATATATGAGAATTATGATATATAGGGCTCTGAGAGTAAAGCTTATGTTATGAATTGATGTAATTGTTGTGGAAGAGATAGTTCCCACATGAATTGCTTATGTTATGAATGTGAAAGGCTTTATCACATTGAATGATTCTATGTTGAAAGGATTTCTCACCTAAAATGAATCTAGACTAAAGACTAAAGTTGATGAGGCAAGAAGTGATCACTTATGACCTCTAGATGAGAAGGATATGAGGTGATTCCCCATATTCTTGAGAGGAGAGTAAGAAGCGACTACCCTTATTACCTAATGTTGGACATGGATACAAATACCCATGATATCCTATGATGAAAGATGTGGAGGCAAATGCCCATATCTTATATTGAAAGATGTAGAGGCGAATACCTGTATCTTATGAAGAATGATGTGGAGGTAAATACCCGTGTCATGTGATGTTGGTCATGGAGGCGAATACATATGATCCCATCAGATGGACATGGAGGAGAATACCCATGACCATATATGTAAGGCAAGAGGCGACTACCCATTAGCCTTTATAGGAAGGCACAATGGTGATTACCCATGTCTATAAAAGATAAGCTAAAGAAGAGAATGATAGGTGATAAACTTGGATGATTACTAAGGTTGCCTACTATGGTGAGTAAGACTTGTGGAGGATTACCCATGTCTTAGCTAATTATGCTTTGATATTACTTTATGAAGTATTCCTTGTATGTAATGATGCTCTACTTTATGCATTGATTATGCCTATGCCATATATTGTCTAACTCCTATGTTTATGTTTATTTTTATGTTGATGTTTATGCAAACTGTCATATTTAGTACATGTTTGTTCTAACACATACTATTGCCTACATTTCTTATCCAAATGTAGGGTCTGACGATATCGACTCTCATCCCCGTGGCTACGATCTTAGTAGAAGGCAAGCTTGAAGATTGGTGAGTCCACATAGCATTCGAGGATTTGACAACCATTTCCTTATGTCTTTCATTTTATGTTTTGAACAATTGTATTGGCTGTGTCCCAAAGATATTCTTGTTTTAGATGGTTTGAGACATAGTGTAATAGAGTTCTGCTCCTTTTATAAAGATTTTTGGATTGTGTTGAAAATATTTTAAATTTCCACATCATTTCTATTATCTTATGTTATGAAAGCTAACTGGCTTATATGAGGCCTCTCGGAGTTTGTATTTCATGTTACGTCTAGGGTGTACCCCTGGGTCGTGCCAAACTTGGTAATCAGAGAACAAGGTTTAGAATGGTTCTAGGATGTCTCAAACCATGTCTAGTAGATTCTTTTTCCATAAGTGTGAAGCACGCCACATTTATGAATGAGAGGCTACTAAATGCTTAAGAAACTTCACTTCTTCAATTCTCTAAGTCGTGTGATAGAGTTTCACTCTATAAGGCCTTTCTCCTAATCCTTACCTGATTGTCTACAGGATATGACTACTCGAAGGGCTTTAGCTAGAAAGAATGAGGGAGCCAATGTGGATAAGAGAACAAGGTTTAGAATGGTTCTAGGATGTCTCAAACCATGTCTAGTAGAGTCTTTTTTCATAAGTGTGAAGCACACCACATTTATGAATGAGAGGCTACTAAATGCTTAAGAAACTTCACTTCTTCATTTCTCTAAGTCTTGCGATAGAGTTTAACTCTATAAGGCCTTACTCACAATCCTTACCCAATTGTCTATAGGATATGACTACTCGAAGGGCTTTAGCTAGAAAGAATGAGGGAGACAATGTGGATCAAGGAGCTCCTCCTCAAGCTCCTCAAGCTCCGGTCGACTGTAACACTCCGGAAAAATGGTAGGTTAAACTAAAGCCTAAACATACGGTTTAAAATCATAAAATGACTCCCCAAACTTTTAGTAAGTCATTTAGGGTTAAAATGGGGTTTATAGAGTCAAGAACAAGGGGCAAGTTCCAAGGCCAAGGGACCAAGCCAAGGCCAAAGGCCAAGGCTGCCCCTAGCTAGGAGCTACTAACCCAACCTCAACGAGGGGGACCACGAGTCGTGGTCCACTCCACGGCTCATGAAGGTGGTCGTAAAGATTCCTTGGCCATTGAAAGATGGTCGTAAAGATTCCTTGGCCATTGAAAGATGACCACCTAAAAGGCTAGCACTGCCTCAACTTTACGGAAGGGACCACAACTTGTAGAGCCCTTCGTGAAGAAGACTTGGGAATGGGGGCATGGAGGCAAGGAGTAGCCTAGCTACTGCCTCACCCTCCACGAGCATGACCACAGGGCGTGGTCTACTTCACGGATCGTGAAGGTGCTCGTGAGGGTGCCTTAGGCGTTGGAGCCTTGAGCTCCAAAAAGGGAGCTACTGCCTCAACTCCACGGGCAGGACCACGGGTCGTGGTCTTCACAATGGCTCGTGGAGTGGGTTCTGAGGCCTGGACGGGGTCAATTAATGAGGGTCTTTTAAGTCATTTCCTATTTAATCCAAATAAAAAAGGGTGTGTTTTGGGTATTATAAGGGAATTTTATATATTGTTTTTAAGTCAAATTTCACAAGACTTGGTCATTATTCACAAACACCCAATTGAAATAAAAAACTCCCTCCTCTCTCAAAAATTATCTCTCTTAACTCAAGGAAGAAGAAGAAACCATTGGAGATAGGGTTTGTAGATTATAAAGGTTCTCCCCCAAATTTCTTGGAGGTTCTAAATTTGAGGTATAGATGATTTTCATCCTTCGGTAGTTGTCACCTAAGGATCCCCTTTAAATTATGTTTTCAAGATATCAAATCCCCCAATTCTAGGGTTTTCAATCTATAACATTGGTCTTCTTTCCAAAACGTTTTTATTGTTTAATTATGATTGTTTATGGTTGGTTATGGTGAATTATGAATGGGTTGATGGAGTATTGATGTTTTATAAAGAAAATTCCCCATAGACCCATGATTCCCCATATTGATACATCTTGAATTGATGTTGTGGGTTGGTTGATATTATGAATATGTCAATTGAATATGTTATGTTAATTAAGCTATTGAATCATGAAATTCTTCCTATATTATGAAGTAATTGTATATGATTGGGTTGATTGTTATTCAATACCCTTGAAGGGAAAATGTATGAGGGCTTGTACCTCTTTATGAGAATTACGTATGAGATTGTGATTTACTTGGATAGTAATGATCCTATACCTATTGTGTAATTGTGGTATTGATGCAAGATCTATTTTACCTATACCCTATACACTTGATTATGGATGAAGTATGTATGTATGTTTATGATAAGCTTGTTGTGTTGATTGAAAGGCCATTCTCATGAGCACACTATGAATACATTGTGAAAGGTTTACTCACATGTTGATGATTCTAAGGTGAAAGGGCATTCTCACTTAAGGAATCCATGAGCTATTATGATGATATGTTGACATGAGTGCCTAGTGCATTCTCTTATGAACATGAACTTAAGTAAAGACTTAATATGACTTTTTTAGGGAATTATAGTTAGCACTGAGTGGATATGAGTATGAGATGGGTTCCTTCACGTTAGTAGTTGGGTTCCCAATATGGTGTCTCATGAGATGGAAACCTCCACATTAGTAGTTAGGGTTTGTAGAAGCAATCTCCATATCCCATAATTATGTGCCCACATAGGTCTTAGCTAGTGGATCCACCTAGAAGCTAAAAATGTACGTTCTACCTTAGGCAAGTAGGACACCTCTTTTCGTTGTGGGGGTAGAATACCAGATTCGATGTAGCTCACATGGTCTATGTCGGTTAGTGCTATTCTTCCCTACATGATATGAATATGAACTATGGTAAGAACATGAACTTTAATTATGACTTCTTAAGGGGTACTACTTAGTGTTAGTGGGGGTATGGAACTTCACTTATGCATTGCACAAGTAGACTCTAAGAGAGGTTATGGTGAGGTTCTTTTATTTTATGATGACTTATGGATTATGTATGAAAGATATGTATGAATGTTAACGTTGATTTCACTTGTTGTAAGTTTTGAACATGTGTGACTCTTTACTTATGTATGTTGACGATGAGTAAGGCAAAGTAAGATATGTATGATGTTGGTAGCCTAAGGGTGAACCTTAGCATTTGGTGAGGTTATGGGACTTTACCTTTACCTTTGCATTGCACTAGTAGGGCTTTGGGTTGCTTGTATGATTGGTTTGGCTTATGTTTCTTCATAAATGTGCATAATGGTTTTTAAACTTGATAAAGGCATGATTTCAACTAAATGTCCCTTTTATGCATGTTTTAAGGATTTTGTGCATGGTGTCCATACTTAGTACATTAATTGTGCTAATCCATATTTTATACATTCTATGATTGTAGGTTCCGACCGTTGATACATTCTACTTTCTTTAAGAGAAGCTTGGGCCGACTATTCCCTAAGCTTGGTGAGTTAATTAACCTTAGGCAAGGTAGCATTAGTGATAAGGAGTATGCCTTAAAATTTACCCAACTATCTGAGTATGCTCCATCTATGGTGGCAGATTTGAGAGATAAGATGAGTAGGTTCTTGACGGGGGTGTCTGACTCGGTGGCAAAAGAATGACATACGGAAATGCTCTTTCATGATATGGATATCCCACATCTTATGGTTTATACCCAAAAAATTGAGGAGTTAAAACTCAAGGAAAAGAATAGGGAGGCAAAAAGGGCTAGGATTGGTGATGGGAACTTCTCCAATGCTTAGTCCGATGGACAAGGTAGATCTAAGTTTAAACAAAGGTATTCCGGACAAGATTCTCCCAATACCCCAAGGTTTAACCAAGATAAAGGTAGTGGGTCTCCATTACCTAAGCCTACTTGCACCAAGTGTGGGAGAAATCACCATGGTAAGTGCCTAGACGGCACATGAGGGTTGTTATGGTTGTAAAAAGAGTGGGCACAAAATGAGAAATTGCCCGGTGCTTAAGGCTGAGGGAAGAGAGGATAAGCAAGTTGCCACTAGTGATTTGTATGAGATTGCTCAAAAGAAGAATAGGTTATATGTCCTTCAAGCTAGAAATGAACAAGAGTGACCTCCAAATGTTGATACCGGTATGTGTTTTATGCTTTACTAGATTTCGGCATTGTTTAGTCTTTTGTGACTTTATATGTTAAGACTTTGATGTTGTCTTGAGTATGAGGGGGCTACATTATTGTTATGTGTTGTTGATAGTAGAGTCCTACTTGGCCATTTTGATCTGTGGGTATGTTGATGAAGAGTGGAGGAATAGGGTTTTTAATTAATGCCTAAATATGTAGTAGTGCATTGAGTAGCCTCTAAAGAGTAGTAATGTAATTCACCTTGGTTTAGAATCCTCTTGTGTGAAGGATATGAAAGTTTAGTGATGATTTCCTCCGACCATAGAATTGAAATCCTATACAAACTTTTCTAAACATCATATATGCTAAAAACAACTTCAAAGTCCAACATAACAATTCACAAAAGACAAGAAATCCGGAAATTTACCAAAGCATGAAACACATACCGGAAGGTACATGAGGAGATCACTCTTGATCTTCTCTAGATTGGAGAGCATAAAATCTATTCTTCTTTTTAGGCTCCACATCCCCACTATTAGAAGAAACTTTCTTACCCTATCTTCTTGTAACCTTAGCCTTAGGGCAAACCTTCATCATGTGGCCTCTCTCACCGCAACTAAAACAACCCTCTTTACCGGCCAAAAACCTACCCTCATGTATCTTACCACACCTAGCACAAGAGGGCCATAGGGACTCATTACTTATACCATGTGTCCTAGGGGTAGACACTCTCTCATCCTTATGCCTAGGAGCATTAGAAAAGCCTTGCCGGAAAACTTTTGTTGATTCCTAGAACAACCATGTCCATCGGACCTATCATGAAATGACCTATCATGATCCACCCTAGACCTTTTTTTCTACCTAGATTTTTCCTCTTCAAGCTTCTCTTCCTCCATTTGTTGATCATACACCATAAGACGTGAGATATCCATATCATCATTGAGCATTTCCATACGATATTCTTTTGACACCAATTTGGACACCCCCGTCACATACCTATTCATTTATCTCTCAGATTTGACACCATAGATGGAGGATACTTAGACAACGGAGTAAATTTCAAGGAATACTCCTTAACACTCATATTACCTTACTTAAGGTTGATAAACTCTCCCACCTTGGCTTCCCTCAACTCCCGAGGAAATAACCTATTTAGAAATGCCTCCTTAAACATCTCCCAATCAATGGGACCCGCTTCTACCGTCCTACTATATTTCCATTGTTCATACCATATTTGAGCAATATCCTTCAACTGATAAGAGGCTAGTTCCGCTTTTTCTACCATACTCATTCCCATGATAGCAAGGGACTTATAAACCTACTCTATGAACCCATTTGGATCGTCTTCCACTTTAGAGCGACTAAACTCTGAAGGGTTCATCCTCAAAAACTCTCTCACTTTAGTAGTACCCATCCCCATTATTGGGTTTGTCGGAGCCACGACATCCCTATTGGCTTGCGCCGTCAAGGATTAAGCCAACAATTGCATAGAAGCCCTAAATTTTGCAAGAGTGACATTCTCAATTGGAGAATCATTAGGAGCTTGAAGAGGAGCTTGGGGTGGAGCTTGCAGAGGAACTTCTTTCTCTCCATTGTCTTCCTCATCCCTCTTAGAATTTTCCACTGTATTAGCCATACCCTGAAAAATCAAAGGGCATAGATTAGAAAAAGGGCCTACTAAAGCCAAACTCTATGACACGACTAAGAGAATGAAGAAGTGAAATTTCCTAAGCATACAATAGCCTCCTATTCATAAATGTGGCGCGCTTCACATTTACGAACAAGACTCTACTAGACGTGGTTTGAGACAATCCTAGAACCATTCTAAACATTGTGCTTTGATACCAAGTTTGTCACGACCCAGGCGTACCCCCTAGACATAACATGGCGTACTTGAACCTGAAGGGGTCTCATACAAGCCCTTAGCATAACCATAACACAAAATAATAGAAAAGTATGAGAAATTTAAAAGTTCTTTAAAACCATACAATCGAAAACATTTTTCATAAGCAAGCGGAAGTTTTTACTATATCTTAATAAAAGTCTTAGGACGCAGCCCAAACAAAAGTCTAAAATATTAAGAAATTACATAATGGGCTTGTCCTCGAAGCTATGAGGACTCACCAATTCTTCAAATCTTCTTGCTCTTTAGAAACCTAACCTTCAAAGGAACTCAATCTCCAAAACCCTACATTTGATTAGAATGTAGGCAATATGCGTTAGTACAAAAGGTACCAAGTATGATAGCTCGCGCAACATCATAAGAGAATCTCAAAAAGATTAGTCAACATAATACATAAGCATAAAATATAATAACATAAGCATAGTGATGTTTTATATATTGTGTATTTGTAATCAACGACACAACTTTCGATACAAGTGTCTACGAATCGTGCAATAGTTTAGTAACCCAACCAAGGGTTGGGGTCGTGTCCCAAAGGAGCAATTTTGAGAATTAATTGAGAAATAAAATGTAGTTCTAACTAGTCGTAGCTAAAAACATTAACGATTAAAAATATTGTAAATTAAAGGGGGACACAAAAGTTTAAAATATCGATTGGGGTTTTGTCACAATTATAGCTAAAACAACAAAAATAACAAGAAATCAAGTATGGGGAACAGTTCTTTGGGTGTGACCGCAATACAAGTTGAGATATATAGTTGGGTACATGCTTTCGATAGGAAATTTGCAATAACCTCGACAGAAAAGACAACGGCGGACGTGCTCCGATAACCTCGCCTGTGTACTTCTTTGGAACAGCTTTCCCGATCCCATCATACTTAGCTCTCCTGCATCTGAGGCAAATTTTATATCTTATTCCGGTTTGCATGCAGAAAGATAATAGTTAATAGGCTAAGCTTTAGATGGAAATAAGTTCCCTCTCGGGCAACTTACCCCGTTTCAAATGTGTTCCTCTCGGACACCCAATTGCCGCATGAAGAACATCCTAGGCCTTACCCCACTCACTCTCTCGAGCTGATTGTTAGGATATGGGACTAGGGCTCACCCTCCTGGGCAGAACTTCATGTCGACCCACTCCTTAGGCCATCAGTCTAGCGGTCTTGGTTTCACGACCTCCCTCTCGGGCAAGCCAAAAATACATGGGTGTCTTTATATTTGCAACTACAAGCCCATTAAATTAAACCAAAACAACTAGGTGAAATCACCATTAAAATACATCTACCCTATCAGCAAGCAAGACCCAACAATAATATCAAAACATATTTGCTAAATCACACCCCAAGAATGGGGTTTTTTAGCCATACATCAAGAAATAGAAATTTATACCTTCAATGATGTTGAAATGAAATGGGTTTAGAGAAATAAGTCTTGATTTGGGCAAAGAAGGAAAAATCCAAGAGACCCACTTCCAAATTGGAAGAGATGAAACCCTCTTCTTCTTCAAGTCTTCAAACCCTTACAAACTTGAGAGTAAAAGTACTAAAATTATATTGTTCTAAAATTGATATGCTAAAAACTGATACTAAGCTATAACTCTTAACGAGTATTTATAGTTTTCAAAAATATGTGCTGCAGTGGATCATTCGGCAACATTAGTCGGAATCGCCGATCAACTCGGCGATTCGCCTTTTGGTGTAGTTCATCGCCGTCTTGCATCATCCTTCGGCATCATTGTGCTGTGGGTCATTGGGCGACATAGTACTGCTTCGCGGACCTTATCGACGATGCGTCGATTGCTCCCTTTTTTCGCCGATTTAATCCTTTCCTTCAGGGCTCAGCACACTGGAACAAAAGGCAAAGTGAGACCCTTCGGCGATTCACCAAGTGAACTAGGCGATCCTCAGGCCTTCATTTTCTTGTTCTTCTCAACCTTTTCGCTCCTTTTTTCGAAGTAGCGTCCATGCTTTCCTTCAAACTTCAAATACCTTAATATTTAAGGTTTTCATCAGATATTGAGATAAAATAAGCATTTGAGAACACAATTCCTATTAAAATATAGCCCTAAATGAGTCCAATCTATGGACTCATCAACACCCCCAAGTTAAACTTTTGTTTGTCCTCAAGCAAACTCAAGTTCAGCTGTTCAAAAAGGGTGTCTCAAACAGTGCTACAGAAGACTCAATCATGAATGTACACAACAAGACCTCAAACTACTTCTGCGAATATACAATTGTGCACTCAAAGATTCAAGTTGTGACACACCATTACCAAAGATTCTCATGTTCACAATACTTTCTACTAATGTATGTTCAATGCTCAACGAAAGTATCTAAATGCCCTCACATAAAGAATGATTCCATATTCACATACGGAGGCTAATCAATTTAAGATCAGTAATCAGATGCAACGCTCACACTCAAAAAGAGGAACACAATGTATGACTTCACCCATAGGTTTGCCCTTATTTTCCAATGGACTTTCGGTTCGAGTTACTCAAGATTAAAAAGGTATTTTCAAGTCTTGTAATGGGGCTGAGTGCATAGGTATGGTCATTTAGGCTCAGTTGACTTCTTCATCCTCGTGAGATGTGGTGTTCTCAAAACGTCCTTTTTCCTTCCCTTATCATTTTTTCTTCTAGTGCTTTTAAGTCATCCTTTCATTTACTCTCCATGTATTGCACTTCTTGACTTCTCCTTTTTCTTTTCACCACACCCCCAACTTAGGCTTTTGGTCTAAGTTGGCTATTCACTAAACCACAAATCAAGAGGATTATAGGTAGTGGGTCAAGTAAGGTCTAAGGTTCATCAATGTTCTTCCAAAGAAATGTAAGGCGCAAGGGGTGTTCAAAAGAGTTTCATACGCTCACGGGTAGGCCACAAAAGAGGTATATGTCAAATTTGGCTCACACTCTTTAATTGGCCTAAGATCATCTCAAGAGTACACCTTTCTAAATCAATCAGACTAACGGGGCAAATTCTAAGTTTATTTATTCATGGTTCAAAGTAAGCTAATTACACAAGGCATCGACACTCAGGTCAAACAAGACTACACACTTTCGCTAGTGTGCAATGGTCACTACAAGAGAATCAAATAGATAAATGGCTAATCACAACAAGATGCAAAGAGTTCACATATTGTCAATGCAACTTCATTTGGTCTCGTCGTTGCCGCACATTCATGTTTGTTCAATTGAGAGCACTATTCAAGTCATCAATATTAATCGAAACTGAGACTTAAATTTTGCAAGAGAACAACCACTTTCAACACAAGTGGTGGCAAAAAATTTCGAAAAATAATTTTTTTTTGGAAGGGTCAAAACTTGCATCAATTAAAATCAGAAAGAGGAGCCATGAGCTAAAACATCCACGAAAGGCAATATATAACACAATTAAAAAAAGACAACATAAATATACACAAAAACACAAATATCCATATCAAGCAAACCAGGTGGGCCTCACCCCACCACAAATAAATGTGTTTGCCCTCAAATGCAAATGATGAATATCCAACAGTGAATATAAAGAAAGATAGAGAGAGGGAAAGAGGGGATCCTGTCTAAGTAGTTACTCCATTTTTCTGGGCATCAGTACCCGGAGTGACTTCCAGAAGGACCGGCTCTACTGGGTCCAGCAGCAGGAGTCTTTGCCAAGGAAGCTTGCACAACAACGTCTATCATCATTTCTTCGGTTTCGGCTATGTCGTCTGCTGCAGCTCCATCAAACATCTCTGAGTCAAGATCATCTATTTGTTTTGCTCCGTCTTCATGTCCAGTGATGGTCTGAGGCATCTCAGGTGCATCTAGAATCTCCACTGTTTCAAAGATCATGGACACATCAGTGTATTTAAGGTAGTTCACATCTTTCCTCAGCTCTGCAATAGCGGCCTTTAAGTTTGTCACCTCTTCTGTGGCTCCTTGGTCACGCTCACACGTGGATATCATGGCCGCCAGAGCATCGATAGTAGTGCTCAGTGGTATCACAACATCATTGAGGGCAGCCAGAGTCATTCATGGAATGGAGTTTTCTATGTTGGAAGCCCGGACATCAGCAGACTGAGCAAGATGTCCCATTCGGATCAAGGATGCCTGAGTGATCGGTTCGCAGGATGCATTTGCATTAGTGGGTCTGCGAGTTATCAAAGACGCAGAGGGCCCTAGAGTCTGTGAATGAGAAGAATGAGTTGGTATACCTGGAGACCTAGGGGCCAAAATGGGCAAAGATTCCTCCGCAGTGTGGATCTAGTGGCTGAAACTTCTTTTTGTTTATTTCCCGCTTGGTCCTTAAGATATTCGGCTTCGATCTTTAGGATATTAGTGGAGATGATGGCAGCCAATTCCACATCCTTCTTTGCATCTTTAGGCACCTGAGCTTTTTTGCACAATTCCGTGATCAATATTGGGAAATGAAGAGATGTCTGGCTCTATTTTCGCGCATATAGATCTCTGAAGCAATGATTTCTCTTTGGTTTATCCGTTTTTCCTCTATGATGCAACCCAGGCAAGCTGCCTTGGCAAGCCGAAGAATTGACTCATTCTGAGACGGCATGATTGTGCTGCTGATGAACTCGAACCAATATCTTGCAACTATGTTCAGATCTTTCTTTTCAATTGAGACTCCTTCTGCTAGCCATTTTGGAGCCTCCTCATCTGAGATCAGTGGGGCTAACCACCTTTTCATTTCATCTAGCTTCTTTGTTCTAATTAAGTGCTAGCAGTGATCATTAATCTTATCGAACATACCTAAAGCTATGTTGATAGCTTCACTGTCACAAACTACCTTCTTTCCTCTGATGACCACGTAGTTAATTGCTTTGACGGACGACACCAACCTCTTTCGTTGAGGTACCAATGAACTGTATGCATTGTAGAACTCTCTAACCCAGCTTGGTATGTAGGAGCCACGGGGTTTGGTGAATATTTGAAATTTGTGATATTTCAGGCATTTTATTATCTCGGGATACTTATCGATCACCCCATCTATGGAGAGCCATTTTTCATCAATGATTGTTCTCAGCCCCTCAGACTTTAATCTGTTCGTTGATTTAGGTGGAGGGCCTTGTACCAGAGGAGCCAATACTATTGCTTGCTCTGAAAATAGAGGAGTCTGAGTAATGGATCGAGGATTTCTAATCCAAGATGGATCGTTCATTTGTTTAGATTGTAATTCATTCGTTTGTGCCTCCATCCGTTCATCTTCATCAGAACCCATGCTCTCACTATCATATGTTGTTGGGTCATTGGTGTAAAAACCAGTACTATCGAAACTTGCATATGATAGCTCAACAATTTTGTCCTCGCCTTTGCCTTTCCCACCAGTTGTGGAAATTTTGGTGGCCTTGTGCATGGATGCAATTGCATCCTAATTGATTGTGATCCCTTTTTCTTTGTGTCGGAGTTGTGTGTTGCTACCAGTTTTGTTGGGTTTAGCCATACCTGCAAAAGATTTGGGAGGAGTTAAGGAAGAAAGATAAAATCACAGGCAATCTACTACAGACAGGTTCGCCATGTGGATCGGTGAGTCGCCGAACCTCTATCGGCGAGCAAGGGTTTGTCCGCTGAAAGTTAGAGTGCATAAGGGTCTCAGGGGTAACATACAAAAGGCGGTCAAGAGTAATTTTGGTAAGACGCCGAGTGCGATCGGCGATCTATGGCTTCTCGCCGAAAGTCACAGTTTTATCCACTTTGACATGATACTGAGGGCGAGATGGAGACATTAGGCGAAATACCAAACGATTCGGCGAGCTCGACCCAGCTCGCCGAATGGTCCAACATGCCCATTTTCAATGCATCTTCTCAAATTCAATCCCGCAAACCCCGAAAGCAAAATCAGAGCATGCAATAACGAAATTCAAATGAGACCCATACAACCCATCACCCCTAAACACTCAGATTTCCCCCCGGACTTGTCGCATTTGCATACATGACGATGTTTGCTCTTAAGAGTGATGTCACCCTCTCTATCATTGAGCAAATGTTCGACATTCAACACAAACAAAGGCTACTTAGACTTCACCCAATCAATTAGAACAACATGCGATCACAACCCAACTCATTATAAAGCACATAGATTACGAGCATTCGATAATCAGTCAACACAGGCAAGTTTTTGGAATTAAAGTATGTATATAATCATTCAAATCCTATCAAAGAGGCCCAACACACATCACTAAGAGACAATTATTGCAAATGAGTACAAATCATTCAAATGTAAATATGGGAAAAGGAAACCAACCTTCAATGTCAGTTAAATTTGATTTGAAAAGCTAGGTGGCAAAGTGTTCCAATCTTGAGTACAAATCCCAAACTAAAAGGCTAGAATAATGCTGAATTAAAGAAAATGCTACCTTTGTGCGAGTTTAGGAGATTTGTTAGCGAGGGAAAGTGAAAGAAGTTGAAGTTTTAAATCTTATAGCCATTATAACCATCCAGTTCGTGCTAGTTCGGCGACTTTAGTTGAGATCTTCAATCCACTCGGTGTATTGCCAAGTAGTCTCTTGTCCCGCCGATTGTTACAGACTTGCTAACTTCTTGGGGTCAAGATGGTGGTCTAAGTTAAAATCGCCGACCTGGTCGACGATGCGCCGACCTGGTCAACGATGCGCCAACCTATTTAGCGGTCCGCCGACTGACCATTTTCTCGCCAATCTATATTTTTCACCACTTTCCTCGTTCAAACCTGCACCACTAACACACCATTATTTGTAAAAGTAAATTTAAGTGTTTTAAACCTTGGGTTGCCTCCCAAGAAGCATCTTATTCAACGTCGTGGCTCGATGTGAGTCCTTACTCACTCCCCAATAGTTCGTTTGAGTGAACATGAGGCACTGCATAATTTAGGAGTGCCCTGATCAGCTGGATCGATCTAGAATGGGAGCCAACCATTTGATTCAATACTTCGATACTCTCTTTCATTTCTTCCAACATTTGATCTTGTTCGGTGATCTTTTGGAGGATTATTTGGAGTGTGTTTTCGACACGGTTGTTCTCCCTGCATCTAGATTGCTTCCTCTCGTGAGGAGGTATGTACCTCCTTTGACTCTTGCAATGGTTTTCCACCCTCTGTTATTTTGCTGGTTAATTCGCGCAACTAAGTTACCAGTGTGGGTAATATGAAGTCCCTCTTGACTTCTTGCTTCACCTCATCTATGTTCCCACTAGTTCTGTTAGCCATGCTCAGGGAACCTACCTACACCGACAAACTTAAAGAAAACAAAACTAAAAATAAGGTTAGTAAACTACAACTAAGAAGAACAAAAATTCTATTAATCTAAAAATTCTCAAGCAACACAACTCCCCGGCAGTGGCGCCATTTTGATGTTTTATATAATGCGTATTCGTAATCAACAACACAACTTCCAATACAAGTGTCTACGAATCATGCAATAGTATAGTAACCCAACCAAGGGTTGGGGTCATGTCCCAAGGGAGCGGTTTTGAGAATTAACAGAGAAATAAAATTTAGTTCTAACTTGTCGTAGCTAAGACATTAACGATTAAAAACATTGTAAATTAAAGGGGGACACAAAAGTGTCAAATATCGATTGGGGTTTTGTCACAAGTATAGGTAAAACAACAAAAATAACAAGAAATCAAGTATGGGGAAGAGTTCTTGGGTGTGACCACAATACAAGTTGAGATAAATAGTTGGGTACATGCTTTCGATAGGAAATTTGCAAGATAATAGTGACTAGGCTAATCTTTAGATGGAAATAAGTTCCCTCTCAGGGAACTTACCCCATTTCAAATGTGTTCCTCTCGGATACCCATTTGCCGCATGAAGACCAGCCTACGCCTTACCCCACTCACACTCTCGAGCTGAGTGTTAGGATATTGGACTAGGGCTCACCCTCTCGAGTTGAACCTCATGTCGACCCACTCCTTAGGCCATCAGTCCAGTGGTCTTGGTTTTGTGACCTCCCTCTCGGGTAAGCCGAAAACACATGGGTGGCTTTGTATTTGAAGCTACAAACCCATTAACTTAAACCACAACCACTAGGTGAAATCACCATTAAACTACATCTACCCTATCAGCAAGCAAGACCCAATAATAATATCAACACATATTTGCTAAATCACACCCCAAGAATGGGGTTTTTAGCCAAACATCAAGAAATAGAAATTTATACCTTCAATGATGTTGAATTCAAATGGGTATAGAGAAATAAGTCTTGATTTGAGCAAACAAGGAATTATCCAAGAGACCCACTTCCAAACTAGAAGAGATGACTCCCTCTTCTTCTTCAAGTCTTCAAACCCTTACAAACTTGAGAGTAAAAGTACTAAAATTATATTGTTCTAAAATTGATATGCTAAAAACTGATACTAAGCTATAACTCTCAACGAGTATTTATAGTTTTCAAAAATATGTGCTGCGGCGGATCGTTCGGCGACATTTGTCAGAATCGCCGAGGGCAATTCGCCTTTTGGTGTAGTTCGTCCCCGTCTTGCATCATCCTTCGGCATCGTCGTGCTCTGGGTCATTGGGCAACATAGTACTGCTTCGTGGACCTTCTCGATGATGCACCGACTGTTCCCTTTTTCCGCCGACTTGATCCTTTCCTTCAGGGCTCAGCATACTGGAACAAAAGGCAAAGTGAGTCCCTTCGGCGATTCGCCAAGTGAACTAGGCGATCCTCAGGCCTTTATTTTCTTGTTCTTCTCAGCCTTTTCATTTCTTTTTGAGAAGTAGCGTCCATGCTTTCCTTCAAACTTCAAATACCTAAAAATTAAATGTTTTCATCATATATTGAGATAAAATAAGCATTTGAGGACACAATTCCTATTAAAATAGAGCCCTAAATGAGTCCAATATGTGGACTCATCACATAGAATAATCAATACAGTCATAGCATAATCTCCAACATAAGCATCATATAATCGTAAGTCAACATAAGACATAGTTAATGAGCAAAGAATATAATTCATAATCATAATAAGCATAATTGACTCTTAGTCATCTAGACCCTCATAGAACTATTCTCAAGTAACCTCAAAAGCATATATGTGCAAAGCAAGAATAGATTCCCATAATACCACCCAAGCCAAGTATCCCTTTTTGGTCATCTTAATCATAGTCTATATACATGGTCTAAGTCTATAAGCTTTTCTACCATAAGGGCACCATACTTATAGGTAACCTCCAAGCACATTTGCGCAATGTATGAAAGGCATCCCATACTACCCTTCACACTAAGTATAACCTTGAAATCATCCTAGTCATATTCACCCTCCTTATATATTACTATTGGCTATCTTCATATAGACAAGGGAACTACCACCTTAAGTCAATCATATCTTGGAAGGCAACTCTAGCAACAACCCAAGCTAAGTCTATACTATCTAAGAGAACCCTTCATAACTAGCCTCAAGTCATACTTGTGCAATGTTTGGATAGCATCCCATACTACTACCCACTCTAAGTACACCTTTAGACTATCATGAATGTTCACTAGTTGGGGACTAGTCCCTCTATTCTATTTGCCTCTATTCATATAAGGTACTTCTCTGTTTAGTATTAGGCAAGTCACAACCCATGAATGAACTTTATTTCTCAATTAAAGGCTACAAAGGAATAACCCCCTAATAGGCTAGACCATGCTATCATTCTACTAACATAACTAGGTTAAGCTAAGCTAACTACCTTGGAAGACACACCAACATTCAAGTCCAAGCTACTCTAAGAAAGGTACAAGTGTCCTATCCTAGCTACGATGAAATAGTCCTAGACCAACTAAGTCATGCTACCTTTACAAGTATACTATGACACAAATGCAAGATATCCTTAGGAGAGTATGATTCTCAATCCTAAGCTACCCTTAGGATAGTATGAGTCCTCAATCCCAAGCTACCATGACTAACCCTAAGTCAAGCTACCCTTCAAATGCATCATGTAATACAAAGGAAAGCTACCATTAGGAGAGTATGGATCCTCAATGCTAAGCTATTTTTAGGAGAGTATAAGTCCTCAATCCTAAATCTAACATAAAATGGTCTTGGCCAAACCAAGTCATGATATCATGAAGGCATAAGGTACCCACATGAGAGTATACATCCTCAATCCTAGGCTACCATGACTACTCCTAACTCATGCTACCATAAAAATCATTTACAATGCCAAGTCAAGATATCCCTTAGGAGCGTATAAATCCTCCATCCTAAACTATCAATGTTGGTCTTATCCTACTAAGCCAAGCTATACATGAAGGGAACATATGTAACAACTTCAAGCTATTCTAGAATAGCAAGCTTTGATTCATTTTAGGTTATTAAGCCAACCTAGAATCATTCTATGTGAGAGAACCTTGGATCTCCTAGCATCTTTATGCGTAAGTGTGTAAGAGAGAAGAAATACACAACAATATCACTTAATATTGGCTTTACCCCCAAATCCCTAACATTGATAACTACAAGCCTTATTCTCAAGCTTAACTCCATTCTATCATCATTCATGTCTAGATTATAGGACATTCAATCACATGCTTCACTACTAGGTGATTCTAGTCATAATTCATCATAGAGGTTCAATTTCATCTTTACAAGTCAAGATCCTTCATATTCAATAAAGTATAGTTCAATTCAAGATTATATGTTCCTAACTTTGAACAATTACTATACATGACATTGATTTAAGGAGATCACCTTTGAACCTTCAATTTGACCTCTAATGGCATAAACCACAATTATCACATTCATCAATTTAGACTAGGGTTACCATAGAAATCACATGAATTCATCATAATATCACTAAAAAAATCTAAATCAATCATAATGGGGTAGTATCCACTAGATTGGAATTATACCCAAACTAAACCCACACATTGGAAGTAACCCTAGCTTAGGTTGGGGTTTTTCTTCACAAATTGGGGAAGAACTAGGGGACTCTATGGTGGAAAAATCTGTAGCTTAAAATATAAACATACCTTAACCCAAAGCCCTAAACAAAGCTTGCGTCAATGGTGAATTTTGACCTACGTTGCTGCCCTTCCTCTTCTTCTTCTTCTTTGCTTCTAGAGAGAAAAATATTTGTGAGGAAGTGGGTTCTTTAGATGAATGAGTTAATGACTTAGTTTAGGGTTTTATTAGGTATTTATAGGTGGTTATTTAACTAATTAACCTACCTCCCTAATCCCTTTCTAATTACTAACTTAATCCCTAAACACTTAACTAAAAACTAAAACGCTTAAAACTATGTTGACCTACGAGACCACCACCCATGGACCGTGGGTGGGACTACGGGGCATACTGCACCTCCGTAGGTGCTGGTCAGAGGCTCAACTTGGCAGGCCTTTTCAGGCCTTGACCCACGACCCCCACCTACGGGGCGTGGGTCCACCTACTAGCTGTAGGTGTCCAAGCGTAGGTGCTGCCAGATTTTGCAGCTTTGGTCTGTTTTGAGGGTCTTTCTCAAGGACCCCTTGGGTGCTCCTTGGGGGGTCGTACCTTGACGCCCTAACCGTTAAACCCCTATTCTAAGTACGGGAACCATTTTTACAACTTTTAATCCTCATACCACACTCCAAAACTCTTACGAAAGTCTCTAGAAATCTCTAGTTCAATTTACTAGTTTCTGGGGCGTTACTGTCACGACCCGGGAGCACCCCCTAGTCGTAACCGGCGTACTCGACCTCGAAGAGGTCTAATACAAGCCTCTTAGCATTCATTCATCGCATAGACACTAAAACCATAAGGAATTTAAAGCTTTCTTTAC
>JAJOOO010012596.1:0-25684 GCA_029582685.1 Solanum piurae | reverse complement strand
GGTTTTATGCAGGTTGTAGTTGTGGAGGTTCGGTTGGGGTGTAAGGAGTACCCGTATTCTATCCCCTTAGCTTGTGTTTAGAGGTTTACTTGCTGAGTGCCGTGTGGTTTGGTACTCACCCCTTGCTTCTACAATTTTTTTGTAGGTTACGAGCCTGGATTTTGTGATACTTTCCATTCTCTTATTTTTCGAGGCTTCTTGGAGATTTGTGAGGTAGCTGTTTGTGATCTCAGCAGATCTTCTTACTCTTATTTATGATCTCGTTCTATTCTAGAAACAAGGTCATTTGAGACTTGTGTTTTTTTCTTTTGAATCAATTGTAATACTTTAGAGGCTTGTACATGTGACAACCGGATTTTGGGGGTATTTTGAGTTAATTATGAAATTTTTCGCATTTTATTGTAATGGGTGAGTGTTAGGCTGACTTGTCTTGGTGGGATAAGACGAGTGCCATCACGTCCATTTTTGGGTCGTGACAGTCATATTTGATTCTATTCAAGCATGCTTAATTAGTGGAGATGTACATAATGAGCAAGCATATGGTTCTTTGTGCATACATGTGAATTTTCTTTGTGAGTGTGAGAGTTGTTCTTGATGTGAAGTCCTTAATTTATATTCAATTTTTTGAATTGTGTGTGTGGACTATTTCTTTTTGTGAGGACACTTGTTTCATGATAGATATGTGATTTTATTAGCTTTCTTTGATGAGAGTAGGTGAGCAATCTTAAATTTGATGAGTTCAAAGTCTTTCCTTGCGGTTAGGAGGTTAGAGGTTTATTATTTATTTGGATGTCTTGCATAATGATTGAGAAGTGTACTTGATGTTTTGAAATTGGTATATGACTTAATTGTTTGCATTAACCAAAGTGATGTCATTCCTAATATGAGTTTTTGAGATGAGCTTTAATGTTTGCTCGAGGACAAACAAAAGTTTAAGTGTTGGATAATAATGTGAGACCAAAAATATATATTTTTAATCATTATTTGCCTCACATTTATTATTTATATTTGTACCTTTTTAATATTAATTTTATAAACTATGCTAAATAGTGTATTTTATTTATAGAATTAAAATGATGAAAAAATAAAAAAATTTAGAGCTAAAATAAATTAAAGATAGAAAATTGAAGAAGTAAATCAAACATTCAGCTTCTTGAAGGATGAATGTTAACTGCAGAAGGACTGCACGTGTCAGTCTTTGACGGCAGCAACCACAAAACAATTGAAGTGCACCGTTGTTCACGCGAAAAAAAAAGGAATTCAATTCCTTCTGATTTTGGATTTCTAATTAGATTTGGATTCAATTATTTTATTTAGGATTTTTTATATCTATAAATAGTCCATATAATTAATTTTTAAAGGAGATCAAATATAGGACATGAAGTATAAAGTTGTCAATACTAAAGGATTCGTTTATTCTTCTTTTCTTTCTTAAAGATTAGTGACTAAACGCCCTTGTTTTGGGGTTGTAGCTACAGATTGATTGTTGAATATTAAAGATTTTTGAATTAATTCTTGGTTATCATTTAAATTACTTTTATATTCTTGTTTTAGTATTTTTTGATTGACCATCTAGAGATAAATATATTGTCTATTCTTAAAATCGATAGAGGAGATGATAGATAGACCAAAGAATATAGAAAGTTTGATCTTCCATTGTGTTGATGTGTGTTCAGGAGTGACGTCCGAATGAACAACTTGCTTGGTTACAAAACATGATGAAATATAAATGTTCGCCAGTTAGGCATGCTATCCCGCTCAACGATATAGTTAGACAACTAACTGGAGTAAGCGACTAGAGGTCGAGAGACCCGACTCATACAATTAACCCTGTAAATTAGTAACTTGATAACCAAAATTAGTTCATTGCCTGAGATACGATACATGAAGTCCAACGCATGCTGCAACCCTGAAATTTTCCAACCATTGTAAGTAATCTTATTATTTAATTCCTACATTCTTTTCTTTATAAATAAAAATCAAACACTTTTGGCACTCTTAAATAAATAATTACACTCATATAATTTAGTAAAAATAGTTAATTGACAAGTTCTTTAGGTTCGATAATTTGATTATTTAAAGAGTCATTATATTACTTGCGCGACCACATACACTTGCGCGTGCAATTGGTGGCAACATCTCTCTTAATTAACAAAATAATATAGTTGGGGTTCTAAGATTTTCCAAGGAAAATCCTCCACAATCTAAAACCTTCACAAAAATGCTAGCCTTCTCCTTATATAAGGATTCCACATGAAAAAAAAAGTATACAAAGAGGATCCTAGGTGGCATGATAATGTCGAGTCATCACATATATATTCCAAAATATTGAAATTCTCAAACTATCTTTTTTTGAAAAAACTTAAATAAGTCAGTTAATGTAAATCCTAAAGATTGATGATATTATTACGAAGGAACTACTATATAAGATTGTACTAAATGAAAAGGGTGATGAAGAAAATCTTTTCCCTAAATTTATAGAATGAGAATAAAACAATGACATTTTGCATAGTTACTATGGAGTTCTTTTTTAGGAAGGACTGAAATCGCAAAGTCAAATTTTAATAAAAGATACTCCATTCGTTTAAAAAAAGAGCGATTTAGTTTGACTCGATATAGAAAAAATAAAAAAAACTTTTGAAAGTTGTGGTTCTAAATTAAAATTATATCAAATGTACAAAAATGTCCTTTAATCTTGTTGTCTTAAACAAATCACGTGGAAAGTTAAAATTAAAATGTTACCAAAAGAGGAAAAAATTCATTTTTTTAAACCGATTAAAAAAAAAAGTAGACCATTCTTTTTGAAATATAGAGAGAGTATAATTATATAACCAATTCATTACTTCACGTAGAAAGATGAAAAGCAAAACATAAAGAATTACTCCCTCCGTCTCAATTTAAATGTCATTTTTTGAATTTCGAGATTTAAGCAAGTCTATCTTTGACCGTAAATTTTTTATATCTTTTAATTATTTTGAATTATCAGTTATTGTGACTAATAATACTTTTTACGTAGTTTACAAATATATAAAGTTTATTTCAAAAAAATTGAAGATTTCACGCGCAAATTTCTGGTCAAACTTAAATTGTTTGATGATAGAAAAATGAAAAGTGTCACATAAATTGAGAAAGAAGGAATATAATTTTATATTTGATATTATTTTATAATTTTTTCACTGACACACACATAACAAAAAGGACTGAACCAGGGACAAGACGAAAAATCATAATTTATAAATAAAATTAAAATTATTTTATAAATATTAATTTCTTTTGACTTTTTATAATTTTATTAATTTTCATATTCTTAAATTTTTAAATTAAAATTCTGTCTCCACCGATAGATTTTATTTTTCACAACAGACAGCCATGTAGAAATCAGCAAGTTGCCTACATTTAATAAGGTCATGTATTTATTTTGACTAAGAGGAATCTCTGTTTCAACCACAACCTTTAGGATCATCATGAGGAGCAAATAAACTAGATTTTGAAGTATTACAATGATTGAACTATTGCTAGCTGTTATATATATATATGCAAAAGTAAACCTTAGTATGTGTAAACATTTTTGATACGTGGCAAGAAAAAAATGAGCCACATTTAATATATGGAAAAGACTCAAATATGCCATCGAACTTTTAGAAAAGACTCATTTATGCCATCCGTTAAAAGTTTGGCTCATCTATGCCATTATTGTTTAAGAAAAGGCTCATTCATGCCATTATTTTTTAACGGTGGTTTTGCAAAACCATTTTTTACACGTGGCCAATTATATTTCGGCCACGTCATTATTTTTTTTATAATAAAAAATCAAAATTCTGCCACGTCATTATCCTTCTTGTTTAGACTACTTAAAAGTGTGTGTGTTTTACAACTGTGTCTCACGTTAATTAATATATATATAATATTATTGAAAATACATACACTTTAAGTAGTCTAAACCGAATTTTGATTTTTTATTATAAAAATAATAATGATGTGGTCGAATTATAATTGATCACGTGTAAAAAATGGTTTTGCAAAACCACCGTTAAAATGTTTTTTCAGAATTTTGATTTTTTATTATAAAAATAATAATGACGTGGCCGAATTATAATTGACCAAGTGTAAAAAATGGTTTTGCAAAACCACCGTTAAAAAATAATGGCATGAATAAGCATTTTCTTAAACGTTAATGTCATAGGTGAGCCAAACTTTTAACGAATGACATAAATGAGCCTTTTCTAAGAGTTCGATGACATATTTGAGCCTTTTCCCTTTAATATATAATAATATGTATAACCTCATTAAGAGCTTTGAGAAAGTGCAAGTGCCAAGAAACAATCAATATAAAAATGGAGGAAATTAGGCTTAGCACACAACAAATGAATAATCCTTTCTTTCTGCATTATTGACATGCAAATGGTTTCCATTTAATATTTTCACATGTTCATTTTTATTTTACACGCTTCTTGAAAAATCAGATATAAGATATTTTTCTATCTCCTCTTGAATATATTCATTCCATCTCGAATATATTTATATCTCCTATCAAATATATAATTTCTATTAAGTAATTATATATTATTTACAATGTATCGGACAACTAAAGAATATATTTAAGAGCGATCAAAAATTCATTTTTTTTTGTAATTGGAGAAACTTTTGAGATATGATGTAATTAACACCCAATAGGACCGTCTAGATCATAAGACCACTAAAGCAACCGCTTGGAGCTCCAATATTATTATTCTTATATTTACTTTTTTTTTTAATTTTCCTTTCATTATTTTATTCTCTTATTATTAAATATTCTAAAGTCTTTCAAATGGTCAAACCTTCTATATTACGCAAAAGATATTGATGTGTGTTTATAGATAGATCAAATTTATTCTATTTTGTCTTCTTCAAATTTCAAGCGCTAAATTAATTAATATTATTTTAGTATCATTATGTCAACTTATCAAATTCAGCGCAACACTATTTTGATATGATTATATAAATTAATTTAAAAAATTTTGAGTCAAGTTTTATTATTCTAACTTTGTATTAATATTTTCTCATTTAAAATTTACATTGTTTACATTCATACGTCATATTGTCTGAGTATATCCTACCTCTCTAGACCTCATTTGTTAACATTGAGTATGTTATAATTATTCAATTTATATAACTAAATCAACTAAAAAAATAAATGGTCTCTATGAAAAGATTAGCTTTAAGCTCCAAACTTGTTGAGACACCCAAATGTATGAGATTTTTGTAGTTTCCCCCCTTTTTTGTTTTCTATTCGACGTACGGAGCCCATATTGACGCCTAGGGGCGAAGCTACACTAGGCTCAGAGTGTCTAATTAAATACCGTTTGTCAAAAAATTACACTATATATATATATATATATATATATATATATATAAATATTTTAAATATTTAAATAAATAATTTTATACACCCTTAAAACAACAAAGTTTCTTAGCCCATTAGTTTCGGGCGTTCAACTAAAGTTGAGACTGTAATTAATGATCGCATGCCCGTAGTTTTGATTTCCCGTGGATGCATTCTTTTTGATGTTTTCAAAAGAGCTTCGTATTAATTTCTAAATAAAAGGGATTTTTTTTTTGCCAGAATGATATTTTATTTATGTAATTTTACCTTTTTAAATATTGTTATCCTTTTCACTTTAATACATTTTAACTAAAAAATGGAAAAAAGATCAGTTTATTTTAAAATAATTTTTTTTAATAGTTTTTTTTAATTTTCTGGCCAAATTTTCTAGCCATTTAGCCCTTCCCAAATAAAAGTTTAGTACCCAATTAAATTTGGAAATATAACTTAAATACACAACTTTAAGTTTCTTATTGTCTATTTTTCCCTACTTTTTTTAAAAATTACTTAAATCCCTTATTTCACTTAAATATCAAATCTTTCAGATACATGATTAACTTTTACATCCCACGTTTCACCACTCCCTATGTCACTCTTTTTTTTTCTCCCTAAATTCACTCCAATATCTTTTCAGTTACAAACCATTATCCCAAATTGATTTTCAAAAATTTTCTCTCTCAATCCTACCATTTTCAAACTTCGTCTTCTCCGTCATCTCTCCCAAAGTCCGTCACTGTAATTTTCATCTTCTTCCTTCCATTTTTATTTTGTTTCAGTTTTTTCTTCTTGATACATATGAATCCATAGCCTACATCAAATATTTCTAATACTAATCGAACAATATACGACTGATGATAAAAATTGGATAGAAATTAGATCAAAAAGTTTGCATGACCCATTAAACTTGATGAATCAGTCGATCAAAGATGTGCCAGAATCGTCTAAACCAAAGGTTGCAAAAAACCCCAAAAAAAGGGGAAGAAAAGCAGCACCTGCTATTTGCAGACCTTCATGGCCTAGAGTATGTGTTTTAATCTTTATTAAACTTGTTTGTGATTTGTATTGCGTTTGCTATCTTAGACTGAAATTGACTGGTACATTAATTAGATGTGTTATATTGTTTATTGGGTTAAATCATGATACATACAAAAACCCTATCTTAGATTGATACATACTGATTTGAGATTTAGTCGACACTTATAAAACCCTTGTTTTATATGTGTATCGAAAAAAATGATACATGATAGTCATAAAAAAATGATACATGACAAACCCCAATATGAAAAAGATATTTGTCAAATTTAACAAAAAAGTCGTTGATGTATTAGACAGGGCATCCTTCGATATAATGTATCAAGTTTTATAATACGACTCCGTTGAAGTCTGGTAGCATGTATTTTTTTATGTATCAACTTATTTTTATTATGTATCATTACTTGTTCTGTAGTGTGATTTGGTGTTTTTATTTATGTATCATAAGATATCATTATAAATAGTATAATTTTTATTTTCAATTTGCAGTCAATCAAATATGTTCTAAAAAAGGTATCATTAATAATGTATCATACATGGCATTCTTCTGTATAATGTATCAAGTTTTATAATACGCTTTTGTTGAAGTCTGGTAGCATGTATTTTTCTATGTATCAACTTGTTTTTTCTATGTATCAACTCGTTTTTATTATGTATCATTACTTGTTGTGTAGTGTGATTTGGTATTTTTATTTATGTGTCATAAGATATCATTATAAATAGTATAATTTTATTTTTCATTTTGCAGTCAATCAAATATGTTATTAAAAAGGTACCAACACATGCCATAAGGTTTGGTGTCCCTTTTAACACAATTTTTTTGGAGGAGTTCCAGAAATCTATAGGGGATGATGTAATTGAACTGTTCAGAGCTACAATTTTTGGACCCTATTTAGACATCCCTAAATGTAATTTTCAAGGTCAGTAAATGCTTATTGTTGTTAGAATTGAAACAAGGCAACTCAAAGGTGTTGCATATTAGGCATGCAAACGGGGGTATCTTGAAATTTGGTATCAAAGAACTTGCAATTATAACTGGTCTATGTTGTAAAGGCAATACCAAAGACTTTGAATACCCAGAATCAACTCCCTGTAGGCTATTTCAAAAATATTTTCCTGGACAATGGATTCTTTGAAAAAACTGAGCAAACAAACTTTGGTGATTGTGATGCGTACAAGGACAATAATTCTGGTTCACTTTTGGAGGCACAAGTTCCTTTCATGGTTGAATTTGCCCAAGACATTATGCAACAAAAGAGTGCTAGCCTGTAAGTATTGTGCTTTTATTATTTTTGAATCATGTATGATTTAAGTTTATACGGATTTTCTGCATTTTTGTAGAGATTGTGGGTTATATGTTGCTACATTTGCGGAGTATCTGAGCGATCAAATCGAAACATCATCAGTTGATTTTCTTCCTGAATACCTACGCAAAAGATATGGAGCATTGTTGTGGAGTTATGACAGCGAGAAGGCTAAGGGTGCATACGTTAGTGAGAATGATGATCCACCAAAACCTAAGGGTGTAGTCACACCACCAGTAGAAGAAAATTTGGTTCACATAGTGTAGTAATTAAGCATCTATGCATAGACAACGTTTTATATTTTTTTGATCCTTTTGACAATTTCACTCATGTGTTAGTTTGTTTTGATACTGTATGGACCTATATACTTTACTTATAAAAAGTTAAATTTCAGACACATTATTGCATTACATAAAGAAAAAGTGCAGTATATAACATATAATGTATCTGATACATATTTTCATTGTAATTATGTATCTTATAAGTAATCAGATATAATAACCTATTACTAATAAATAGATTTTTTTTAAACATTTAACGTATATGATTCATTATTTATAATTAATATTATACATGAAACAATATATATAGTATATGATACACGATTCATAGTTATTGTGTTAAATAAACTGTTTACAAACTTAATTGTTTAATGTATGTATCATATAAATTATCACACATAATAGCTTATTGCTAACATATAGGTTGTGTACGTTTTAATGTAAATGATACAGTAACCAATTAATGTATATGATACAACAAACGTTATATAATTTAATGTATATGATACATTACTGAAATTATTTATTATTTAATGTATATGATACGTTAGCTTATACGTTACACAATATTTTATTTATAATTGTAACTGCACCTTAAAATTTATTTAACAGAATTAACAATGATACACAAATCATAACAAACTATTTTTTTGAACAACAATACGTATTAATAACAATGTAAACAATTTAGTTTAATTATTTTTGAACAACAATATTGATTAATAACATTGATAACTATTTACGTGAAAAATTATTCAACAAAAACATTAATGTCATATAAACATTATGATGATTTCACTTTTTTTTTTGGGAAGAAAGTACAAGTTCTTCTGTTGTGACCTTCTTGTCCACATTGTCCACAACAATTTGTGTTCACTGTAATCTTTTCATCTGCATTCTTTTTTCTTCTTTTCCTTGGTCGTCCAGCTAATCGTCTGTATCTAGGTGGATACACAGTTTCAGCTACCACATCCTCAGGAGCTGACGAATCTTCCTTATCTGGCATTGGAACCATTGAAATCTCATATGTTTTTGCTAATGCATCAGGCTTGTAGTAATTAGAGCAATATGAATGTTTATCTTTAACATTCTTTTCCTTTAAAACAGCGATTGCATGTGCGCAAGGTATCTCATCTAGTTGAAATCTTCCACAAGAACATATTTTCCGCTCAAGACAAACAATGTATCTTCTTCCAACTTCATAAACTGAGAAAATAAATTTAGATGATGGAACAACCTGCGTACATAAAAAAAGTCAACTATAAAATTATTTCAAAGAAATCATGTTCAAATAGCAGAATGATACACCGAATTAGATACATAGAATATAAAATAATGTATCATGATACATACCTCCATCTTTGAACTTTTAGACGCGTTTATAATCAATACCTCCTCAAATCTTCTCCCCAATGTGTCCTTTGTATAAGAGGCTATTTCTCTGTTTTTGTAATGCCAAGAATCAAATAGAATTCTAACTTCTTCCAAGAATTCTAATATGGACAATTGTCGTGCTTCAACAAGACAACCATTGATACATTCCGCAATGTTCGAAGTCATTATTCTACCCCTATTTACTGTTGAATGAACTCTCGACCACTTCTCATACCCTTCTTCCTCAAGGTACTCCTTAACCCTGTGATCAACTTTATCAATCTTAGCCATCAATTTATCAAAATCCTCCTTTCTGTATGCCTTGTCCATATAGTAGAATAGATCACTTAGGTGTTTCTGCTCCTTTTGAAGTTTCCACAGACATTCTTCCAAAGATGCCATATGCATGCATAATGAGGTACATTTGGGAACACAATTCTTACACTCTTCATAATACTCTCATTCCTATCTGATACAACACACATTTCTTTGCACTCGCCAAATGCATTTTTGAATTGTTTGAAGAACCATGTCTACGAACAGTCATTTTCAGTGTCCACAACACCATATGCCAATGGAAATATGCAACCTAATTACAGAGCAACACACATTATTTCATTTGATACATAACATTTACAAACACCTCACAACTACAAACAATACATACCTGCCCCATCAAGTGTGCTTGCTGATACAAATGTCCCTTTGTAAGCTCCACCAACAACTATTGGTCTGCAGTAATCGAACCCCCTAGTCATTGGTCTTAAGGCTACGAACAGATACATAAATTCATCTTCCTCAGTCTTCTGCATCCTTATATAAGAATTTGGATACACAATATTTAGCATGTATATGTATCTCGGCATCTATCTATATCCAGCAGATGGTTTACCCCTTATCATTTCTAGTGCACGTTCTTTAGCACGCCATGCCTGCTGATAAGATATTTGAACCCCATAGAATTCTCTAATATCAGCAATTATATCTTTCGGAGTATGAATTCGTTTATAATTGACCAATTTGGGAGCAGTCACACCACTTAGAAACCCGATTGTTGCTTGGACTTTGGTTAGTACCCTATCCCGCATTGGACACGTATGTTCACTATTGAAGTATCTAACTTTGAAAACATCAGATTTTTTCCTGCAGGAAGCCTTCATAGTCCAGCCACATTCATCCGAAAAGCATACCACATAGCTGTACAATTTTTTTCATCATATTAATACATATAGCAGTTACATGTTATAAAACACTAATGTTCAAAGTAAGCAAAGAATTATGTACATTAATGTATCAACAGTTTTCAAAGACCAACACAATTAATTTAGTGTATTTTTTGTATCAGATTCAGAAAAATAATAATTTATCCATGTATCACAATATTTTGGAATGTATCGGCTACATGATTGTTGGGACTAAATTATTTACTGTTTCAACAATATTATCTTAACGTATCAACAACATTAACTCAATGTATCAACAATATTAACGACCAACACAATAATGAATCATGTATCACAAAATTTTGGAATGTATCGGCTACATGATTGTTGCGATTACATTCTTTAATGTTTCAACAGTATTATCTTAATGTATCAACAAGTAATGTTTCATTATCAATCTACCACAAATCATATTCAACAAACTAAACAAAAATCAAAATCAAAGACTTTCTAATTAATAATGTATCATAAATTAAAATAAAATAATGGTATCATCATTTATAGATCTAAATAATCCAAACACAGTTCTTCACAAAACAAATCAAATACTCCCATACCTTTGTCTATCAGTTCTCTTTATTTTGCAATTGAAGTTGTTCTTTATCTTATATTTCGCCATCACATCTATGAGTGTTGCTTTATCCTTAAATAACTGACCCGTCTTCACCTCTATACTATTTGAATCAATTATGTAATTTGTAACTTTCAATTCTGGAATATAATACGAATCACAAATTCTTGATTCAACCACCGCAAGAGCTTCTGTATCCTGTGCTGATTTCTCCGCATGTTCCATCAAAGTTATGTACATCACCGCCAATCTTTGCACTTGTGTCAATGCATAATGGATACATTGCAAATCCTGGCTCACTTTTTTTCACTTCTAAATAAAGTTTAAAACCCATGTCGTTCTTAATTTTCATCGGAGACGAGTTACCTTCTACGATGTAACGAATTTCAATGTTTTTCCTTGATACATCGATATCCAACTCGGCTGAAATTGCTGCTTTGAGATTCAAAAACGAAATGAATTGTCCAACAACGATTCCGTCACTTTTGTAACTTTCATATTTCACTTCGCTGACCCAAATTCCTAAATGCCTCAGTAAAATGGATATATTCATCTTGTATCATCAAAAATTCAGAGTTTTATTCGTATTTCTCACTTTTCCTAGATCTATGGATGTTCACAAATTGTTCTTCAATGTAGAAGATATAATTTTGAAATTTGAAATTTGTAATGTCTGAGTAGATTACCTATTAAGATATGAATTGTTTCGTAAATCAAGCTAATTAAATTAACATAATTAATTATTACGTTTTTTTCCTTTTTTAGCGCAACAATAACTTTTTTACCTTGTATCAGTTATAATGTATCGGAATGGTAGCTATGTATCATTTGCCTACCTTTTTAAGAATTTTTTTGTAAAATGTAAATCAGTTGGGATAGGATGTAATTTATATCTTACACTATGGGATTCCTTTAATTTTTACATTAAATTTTTACTAAATTTGACTTTTGATTTATTTATTTTTTTAATCAAAACAAAATTTAAAAATAATAATTTAATTTAAATTTAATAAGCAAATCTTATTTTTTTTCTTCTATAAAGCTACTAAAAATGAAAATGGCCCCATATAAAATTTCTTATATAAAAATCGTTTGATTCTACTCTTTATTTTTATTTCTCGTTGTTAAGTCACCAAAGGTTGGTGAAATCTTGAAGTATCACTGTGATTTTGTTCTAAAATAAATTTACTCTTTCTCCTTTTTTTTGACGGTTCACTTCCTATTAAGTAAACATGAACATTCAAGCTAAATATTATGTAATTTGATTTTTAAATATTTTAATTTATTTTTTAATTAAAAAATTATTATTAATATTGTCCAAGTGTTGAAGTGGCCTGAAAACTAGGTTGTAGCTATTTAAAAAAAGTTGAAAACGGCTACTGTTAGGTGCTCAATATAAATCGGCAGAAGCTTAGTATGTAAAATCAGTTTTCATACGTTGCTGCACGATATTGCGCCAGGTGTTAGCTGTTCTAGAAATGTTGCCGTTAGGTATGCAAAGAGCATGAAGTGTGATCTTCCCAATTTGTAGGAGTTTTGGCTTTCTTTCGAACGTTATTTTATTGTTCCCTCTTTACTAACGGGACATTTAATCCTTCGATCTCAATTGATATGACATATTTTACTTTTCGAAAGTTAAACAAAATAAAGTTTATTTTGGAATTCCAGGATAACCCGCAACTGCTATAATCTCTGCCACAATTTCTGTCCTTCGGGTGAGCACTTTGCGCACACTGGATAAACCCCAAACAATATAAGTTCGACAGGTAATTTGCATATGAAATATTCAATTTTTAAAAATGAAATTTATATATTTATAAACTACATAAAAAATATTATAAGTCACAGTAATTTATGATTCAAAATATTTAAAATATATACTCCATCTGATTAAAAAAGAATGACCTCCTTTCTTTTTTAGTCTGTTTAAAAAAAATGACTTCTTCCCTTTTTGGTAACATTTTAATTTCAGCTTTCCACGTGATATGTTTTATGCCACAAGATTAAAAGACAATTTAATACATTTGACATAACTTTAATTTATGATCACAAGATTCAAAAGTCGTCTTTATTTTCTAAAACTCCGTGCCAAGTCAAACTAGGCCATTCCGGAGAGCGTATGAAATATTTACGGTCAAAGATAAATTTGTTTGAATTTTAAAATTTGAAAAGTGTCACATTAATTGAGATGGAGGGAATAATAATTTAGTTTTGGAATAGTTATTTTACCTTCAGTGAGATTATTTAAAATTATAGAAATATTTATTATTTATTTGAAAAGTTTTTTTTTCTTTTACTATTCCATGTCAACTCAATTAATATTACGTAAATTAGGATGAACAAAATAACTCAAAAAAGGAAATAGACAAGTGACTTCCGTGGACAAGCTCAATGTTCAAGTTCACAATCATACTTTCGGAATTCAAATTATGCCACATAAACTAAAAGAATAAAGTAACTCAAAAAAGGAAATAGACAAGTGACCTCCGTGGTCAAGTTTAGTGTTCAAGTTCACAATCATACTTTCAGAATTCAAATTATGCCACATAAACTAAAACGAGAGGGTAACTACTTTCGATCTCTCTCTCTCTCTCTCTTTCTCTCTCTCTATATGTGTGTGTGTTTTTGTGTGTTCAGTTATATTTTTATTTATTATATTTTCTTAGGGAAAAAAGTCTGAAATATATCTAAGCTTTGACCAAAATTGCTGTAACAATCCCAAACTTTGGACAAGACTTATTACCCCTGCACTATTTAATACTGTATTTTAAAGATATATAAGTGTCCATATGGACAAGTTACTATTTATAATGATGTAATATTATGATGTCCACGTGTGCACTTATATATCTTTAAAATACACTATTAAATAGTGCAAGGGTAATAAGTCATGCCCAAAGTTTGAGATTGTTATAACAATTTCGGTCAAAATTCAGATATATTTCGAACTCTTTTCCTTATTTTCTTTTAAAAAGATGTTTAATGAATAGTTTTGTTAATAAGAGTTTCTGTAAGCTCAGTTATATCTCTTCTAAACATTTTATTTAAGTAATACTCAAAAAATAAGAAAAATAAAGATGAATTTGAAAAGAGAAAATAATATATGTCGCCAAATATTTTAGAACGAATTCATTTATCAAAATGATCAATATTTAAAATAGCAAGAAATATATAAGAAGAAAATGAAGATGATAACTAATGTAGAGTATAATCATATACAAAAAAAAGTATTTAGATGTGAGAATAAGAAGAAAACAATTATGAGTATTGACTAGTGAACAATTGACCAAGAGACAAACAATCTTTTTCCTACCTCATGTTATATCTTTTTCCTTGATATCTTGAACTATTTTTTTATCCTTTCAAATTAATACATGATGTCCTCAAATCCTAGCTGCCCATTCCCCATTTGAAGGGAGAAAAAAAAACAAAGCATGTGTATATAATAAGTATCTGGTTATGTTTTTGTCTCCAAATTATGAGGAGCGGATCATTGTCACAATCGAATTATAAATCTTTCAAAACACTAGCGAGACTTTATTAGATGAAGATGTCAATCATACCCTTCAGCATTTTGAAGGGTCATATATCTCTCCTACTAGTATTCACATTTTGTAATTTTTCATTTTTAATATAGTCCTTACTACTATCCTCTTCTAACACACTTTGCGCACACACTAAGGAACCATAAAGAAAGGAGGTTGGGATTAACTATGGGACCCCCACTTCTACTTCAACTACGCCCGGGTTTCAAGATCAAGCCTCCTAATCCTCTATTGAATTCAAGCAATTAGCATTGAGGTATGATGATTTTCATCCATGGAACCCTTTCCTCCATGGAGTCCCCAAGTTCTCCGATTTGTAAAGTTAAAAATTTACAATTGAGTTAGTGTTCTTCTTCCATGTTATGGGATCTCTTAATTATTGATTTAATTGATTGTTTCATGATATTTCAAGCATGAATTGATATAGTTCCTTGATTTTATGATGAATCCCCATGAACCCATGCAACCCCCATATTTTCTAAGTTATGATGATATAATGTGGGTTGTGGATCTATGAAAGATGATTTTATGAAATCATGCATGTTCTCATGAAATTGATGTAAATGTTTTAAGGATGCTTTGAGAGTGAAATATCAATGATGGTTGTTGTTGTTGTTGTTGAAGGATTTCTCATATACACACGAAAGCATGATTATGAAAGGTTTTCTCACATAATAAGGGTTCTTAAGGTTGAATGGCTTACTCACCTAAAATGAACCAATGATATGGAGCTAATCTAATATTGAGTCAAGTGGCGATTACCCATGCCCTACAAATACTAGGCAAGAGGTGATTACCCATGCCCTAGGATGATAAGACAAGAGGCGACTACCCATGTCTTATGAAAGTTAAGTTAAGATGAGTCTAATAAACATTCTGTGAAATTTATGCTTGTTACCGAGTGGACAAGTGGCGATTAGCCATGTCCCATAAACTATGTACCAACATAGGATATCTAGATAGACAAAAGCTAGTGGATACACATAAGCTAGAAGTTCATGGTCTTACCTTGGCAAATAGGACAACCCTTTTTGGTGTGGGAGACACCGAATTCCATGTTGTTAGCTCACATGGTCTTACGTGTCGGTTAAGGCTACTTCCCACAAGTTATGATGATTTATTGTTATTGAAAGAAGTATCTAATATGAAACATAAGGATGACTTTACTTGCATCGACCTTATTCATGAACTATGTTCTGAACCTCATGTCATGTATTATTCACTTGGTCCTTGCATATTATAAAATGTCCCTTTTTAGCACGTTTTATATGTTTTTATACATGACTATCATACTTGGTACATGTTTGTACTAACACATATTGTTGCCTATATTTCCCCTAATGTAGGGTCTGACATTCAGGGTTCACATATTCGTGGCTAGAGGTTGTTGGAGAGATTCCAAGTCGTGGTGAATCCTTATACTTTGAGGATCAAACTTTTACAGCTTTTAGTCATTCTTACTTTCAGACTTTGTACGTGACACCAGGGTTAGTGATTTAACGTTTCAAGCACACCTTATCCAATTGTAGGTGTCCCCGATCATAAATTAGTATAAAACCCAACTAAATGAGTTGGTGTCAATCCCACCGGGAGCGGTACGTATTTCGAATTCAACTATGAAGTCACACCAATAATTTTGTAGCTGAAAGGATTAAAGATTTTCGGAGACTAACAAAGAAATTTGAAGGTTGACAACAATGTCAAGATGAAGGGTTTCTTAATTCAGCAAACAACCTCGACAAATAACTGAAAATAACCAAATAGGTAGAAGGAACTTGGGGGTTGACAAACCAATCACTAAATTCGGCCAATGGGTTTAAATTGATAACCAAAAGTACCAACCATTAATGGGTAGAGTGGACTTTAGGTGAGACAATTTTCTCTCGAACAATTACCCCGTGTCAATTGAGTTCTCTCAAACCTCAACGCTTTAAACATAAGGACCAGTCCACAATCTCACTACCTCCACTCTCTCGAGCTGAATACATAACATGAGTCATAAAATTCACTCACTCGAGCTAAATCCATCATGACCCACTCACCATGAGTGCCAATTTATCACTTTGGTTTTATACCTCTTTCTCAAGCAAGCTTAAAGCACAAAAAATATATTGAAATAAATATTCAATAGAGCAGTTGAACCACAACGATAAATCAGACCCAATATAAATTAACACTATAATCGATAATAATTAACACCCATTAAGCCAAACTTCGCAATTAGTCACATTGTCAAACCCCCAAGATTAGGGTTTAGATAATCATCATAAAAGGGAGAAATTCAATACCTATTACATGCTCCATAACTGGGTATTGAAAATCAAAGTTCTAAGATGAACAAAATTTCTTCTCTTCCAATACCCAATTGAAATCTCTTGCCCAAATGGATAAAAATCGACAACAGTAATGTTTTTGCTCTCTCTCTTCTTTTCAACAATGACTGAATGCCCTCTCTCTCTCTTCCAAAAATCAATTTATATCAATCTGAGGAATGGATTTTTCGGGTCAATCTGCGAGGAAAGTCGGACTTCGCCGACCAGTCGGCGACTTGCCGATCATCCTTGTCTATCGGCTTCTTTTGTCACATTAACGTCCTTGAGACACTGTAATTTTAGGCGATCCAAATTGGGATCGCCGATCGTTTTTGCGATGCACCCTTCAGTCCTTTAGCTCGCCAATTCAATTTCATTTTGGTCTCACCCTGTTCGTTCGGCGACATAATCTCCCTTCACCGATAGGAAACACTGTTCGCCTAAGTTTCTCTTGTTTCAGGTTCAGTGTTCTGTAAGTTTAGTTGGTCTAGGAGACACTCGGCGATTTGCCGAGTTCTTTTGGTGACCATCAAGCTTTCTTTTCACCCCTTTTTCATCTTGTGTTGTTCCTTTTTGCCTATAGTGTTCTTGCTTTGTTCCTTAATCTATGTACCTGACAATCAAGGATTTAAAATCAGTTTATGGCAAAAATCAAGCATTTGAGGACATTGAATCTATATAAATGAAGCCTTAAATGAGTCCAAATCTCGGACTCATCAACACCCCCAAATTAAACTTGTACTTGTCCTCAAGTAAAACTCAAGTTCAACATTTCAATAAGAATTTTATCAAACAGTGCTACAAAAGACTCAACATGAATGCACATAACAAGACTCAACTACTCATGCAATGATCAATTGTGCACTCAAAGATTCAAATTGTGACTCACTATTATCAAAGAGAAGCTCATAATATTTGCTTCAAATGCAAATTCACGCTCAACAAAGGTACTCAAATGCCCTCACAACAAAGATGATTCTATATTCACACACAATTTCTCACAACTCATAGTTCCAAAATCACATACGACTCTCACACTCACAAAGATGAACACATGCATGACTTCACCCATAGGTTTGCCCTTATTTTCTAATCAACCCTCGTTTCAGCTCACTTAAGATCACAAAGGTCTTTTCAAGTCTTGTAATGAGGCTGAGTGTAAAGGTATGGTCATTTAGGTTCAGTGGCTGCTACCCTCATGAAGTGTGGTCCGAACACAACTTTCTTCCTTTTCTTCGACATTTTGATCATGCTCATAATTCACCCCATTATTAACTTTCACATGGATTATCGGATACCACATTTCTTTTGTAATCTTCATCACCTATTTCACAACTTTTTCATTCTTTTTCTTTTTCTTTTTTTTCTTTTTTATATGGAGGGGTTCCATATTTTTCAAAACCATTGTTCTAAGGGGAATTTGTAACACTTTTTGAATTACTTTCTCCTTTCACCACACTCCAACTTAGGCTTTTGGCCTAAGTTAGCTATTCAAACAAACCACACTTCATGAGAGTTATGGGTGAATGGATAAAGAGAGATCACAATTGTTCAAGTTTCTTCCAAGAAAAGGGTAAGGCTCAAAAGGAGTTCAAACAAGGTTCATACATCTCACAAGGTTGGCCACAAAAGAGGTATATTATCAAATTGTTTCACTCTTTAAAATTGGTGCCTAAGATCATTTCAAGTGCTTGCATTACTTAGTCAACCGGACAAACGAGCCAAATTCTAGGTGTCATCACACACAATGTTAAAGGTAAGCTCATCACACAAGGCATTGGCACCAATGTCAAACGAGACTCATTTAAGCTGGTGTGCAATGTTCATCACAAGAGACTTCATTTGACAACTAGCTAGTCACAACGAGATGCAAAAAATCCACACATTGTATATGGAACTTCAATTAGCCTCATCGTAGCCGCACATTCATTTTGTTCAATCAAGAGCACAATTTAAGTCATCAACATCGTAGCCGCACAACATGGAGGGGTTCCATTTTTTTCAAAACCATTGTTCAAAGGGGAATTTGTCACATTTCTTGAATTACCTTCTCTTTTCACCACACCCCAACTTAGGCTTTTGGCCTAAGTTGGCTATTCAAACAAACCACACTTCATGAGAGATATGGGTGAATGGATAAAGAGGGGTCACAATTATTCAAGTTTCTTCCAAGAAAAGGGTAAGGCTCAAAAGGGGTTCAAACAAGTTTCACACATCTCACAAGGTTTTCCACAAAAGAGGTATATCGTCAAATTATTTCACTCTTTAAAATTATTGCCTAAGATCATTTCAAGTGGTTGCATCACTTATCAATCGGACCAACGGGGCAAATTATAGGAGTCATCACACACAATGTTCAAGGTAAGCTCATCACACAAGGCATTGGCACCAATGTCAAACAAGACTCATTCAAGCTGGTGTGCAATGTTCATCACAAGAGATTTCATTTGACAACTATCTAGTCTCAACGAGATGCAAAAAGTACATACCTTGTATATGCAACTTCAATTGGCCTCATCGTAGCCGCACATTCATTTTGTTCAATTAAGAGCACAATTTAAGTCATCGGTATTGATCATAACCGATACTCAAATTAGCACAAGAACAACCACAATTACAATTTCTTACAAACAATTTCTCACAAACTCCTACCACCCCTACCAAAAGCATTCACATTGTCCTCAATGTAAGTATAGATCAAACATTAATAAAAATAAAACTAAACTACTGGCACTTAAACAAGCAGAGTAGGGAGACAAGGAATCTTAACTAGGCGACTATGTGGTCAAAACTTGTTGGAGTCACCGAACTGTTTGGCGATACGCCAAGTGGTCTGGAGCTCACCGAAATTTCCAGTGCGCAACCAGTCCTTGTGGGGGAAAAAAGGCAAACAATAGGGAGTCCGCCAAATACATCGGCGCATCGCCTAATGGAATTGATGCCTTGCCAAATGATCTAAGATTCTGGGCAACCAGGGCTAATGCAAAAAGGCGGTGAAAGTCAGGTCCCCCAATCACTTCGGTGAGTCACCGAGTTGTGCAAGTATCCCACCTAATGTTCCAGTGTCTCAGCCCATTGTTGACGCCAATAAGGCGATCAACTTCGGAATCACCAAACTGATTCGAAGACTCGCCGATGGAGTCTTAACTTCACAAAGTCTCCTATACATGCACATTCAACACACATTATTCAAACTACTAAATACTAACACATGGGTTGCCTTCAAAGAATCTCCTTATTTAACGTCGTGGAACAACGTGGAAATGCTCTCAAGAATCCTCCACATACACCATTTCAATCATAGAAATTTCATGGCATTCTCCAAAATATAATTTCTAGCGTTGCCCATTAACTTTGAAGGCAAAGCCTTCTTTACCTTCGACTTCAATGGCTCCATTACTGAACACCCGTGTTACTCTAAATGGGCCTGACCATTTGAATTTGAGCTTTCTCGGAAAGAGTCTTAGTCGAGAATTATACAGCAACACCCAATATCTAACTCGGAATTCCCTCCTAAGGATTCTAGAATCGTTTCATTTCTTCATCTTTTCCTTGTAGAGTGCTGAACTTTCATAGGCCCTAAATCTGAATTCATCCAATTCATTGAGCTGATCTACTCTTCCTTTTGAAGTCCTTGCCCAATCCAGATTCAGAGCCTTTAATGCCCATAATGCTTTGTGTTCCAATTCAACCGGTAAATGGAAAGATTTCTGAAAGTCTAGTTGATATGGAGACATACCAATTGGTGTCTTGTAGGAGGTGCTATATGCCCACAGAGCATCATCTAACTTTCGAGACCAATCAGTTCTATTTGCATTTACGGTCTTAGCCAAAATACTCTTGATCTCCCGATTCAAAACTTTCACTTGGCCACTCGTTTGAGGATGATATGGCGTTGCTACTTTATGTCTCACCCCATATTTGCTCAATGCGGACACAAAAAGTCTATTGCAAAAGTGAGATACGCCATAACTAATAATTGTCTGAGGAGTACCGAACCTAGCAAAGATGTAGCGTTTTAGGAACTGAACAATACTTCTCCCTTCATTGTTTGGTAATGCCGCAACTTCTACCCATTTAGAAACATAATCTACTGCCACCAAAATGTACTTATTACCAAACGAACTCACAAATGGACCCATGAAATCTATTCCCCAAACATCAAATAACTTAACTTACAAAACAGGTTTTAGAGGAAGCTCATGTCTTCTGGACACTCCACCTTGTCTTTGACATTGCGTACATTTCTTAACAAATTCATGAGCATCTTTGTAAAGGGATTGCCAGTAGTAACCACTTTGGAGGATTTTAGCAGCTTTACACACTCCACCATGATGACCATCAATCGATGATTCATTGAATTCTTCTTTCGGCACACATCGCCGAATGATATGGTCTGCACACTCTCTGAATAAGTATGGTTCATTCCAAAAGTATTTCTTGACATTGAACAGAAACCTCTTTTGTTGATAGAAGTTCAGTTCTTTCGGTATCAACCCACATACTACATAGTTAGCAAAATCAGCATACCAAGGAGTTTGTTATAGAGTTACCGTGAATTCTTGTTCATCGAGAAATACATCATTTATGTCTACCACCAGCTCATCATTCTCCTTGACTTCTAATCTTGATAGGTGGTCAGCCACCTGATTTTTACAACCTCTTCTATCTTTGACTTCAAAGTCAAATTCTTGCAACAATAGCACCCGGCTTATCAATCTTGGCTTGGCATCCTTCTTTGCCATCAAATAACGCAGAGTAGCATGATCAGTGTGAACAACCACTTTAGTGCCTAGCAAGTATGCCCAAAATTTCTCAAATGCATATACCACCGCGAGTAATTCTTGCTCCGAAACTGTATAGTTACGTTGAGCACCATTCAGAGTTTTGGTTGCGTAGTAAATGGGATGAAATAGTTTGTTGCATTTTTGCCCCAACACGACACCTGATGCTGTACCACTTGCATCACATATCACTTCGAAAGGTGCTGACCAATCAGGACTAATGATAATCGGGGTGGAGATCAATTTTTCTTTCAAACACTTAAAGGCTACCATACATGCATCATCAAAGTTGAATTTCACCTCTTTCTCCAATAGTTTGCATAAGGGGTGTGCAATTTTTGAGAAGTCTTTGATAAACCTCCGGTAAATGCCGACATGCCCCAAGAAACTACGAATACCCTTCACCAAGATTGGTGGTGGTAACCTCTCAATCACTTCAATATTTGCTTTATCAACCTCCAGCCCTTTTTGTGACACTTTGTGACCAAGAACTATAACTTCCCTAACCATGAAGTTGCATTTTTCCCAATTTAGGACCAAATTTGTATCCACATATCTTTGAAGGACCTGCCCCAACTGTGCTAGACATGCTTCAAAAGTATCACCCACAATTGAGAAGTCATCCATGAAGACTTCCATTGAATCTTCTACCATGTCAGCAAAAATAGATAGCATGCAACGTTGAAACATTGCCGGAGCATTACACAACCCGAACGACATCCGTTTGAAAGAAAAAGTTCCATATGGGCATGTGAAAGTGGTTTTACCTTGGTCTTTTGGAGCAATAGAGATTTGATTATAACTGGAGTACCCATCCAAAAAGCAATACCATTCTCTTTCTGAAAGTCGATCAAGTATTTGATCCATGAAAGGCATGGGAAAGTGATCTTTTTCGGTCCACGAGTTTAACTTCCGGTAATCCATGCATACTCTCTATCTGGTTACCAGTCTCATAGAAACAAGCTCCCCCTATTCATTTGGGACTACCGTGATGCCTCCCTTTTTCGGTACACATTGTACCGGACGCACCCACTTGCTATCCACAATAAGGTAGATCACACATGCATCCAACCACTTTATTATCTCCTTTTTTACCACCTCTTGCATCGGTGGGTTCAATCTCCTCTGATGTTCAACACTCTGTTTACATTCGCTATCAAGCTGAATCTTGTGAGTGCAAATGCCGGGAGAATGCCCACAATGTGAGCGATAGTCCATCATATAGCTTTGATATATCTTCTCAACACCTCAAGAAGCAACTTTACTTACCGTTCAAGAAAATCAACTGCAATGATTACGGGTAAGGTGTTATTTGCCTCCAAGAATGCATATCGAAGATGGGAAGGGAGCACTTTCGACTCAAGCTTCGGTGGTTCCTCCGTAGATGGATTAACGGGAGAACTTTCTCAATTTTTTAAATCAATATCCATCTTCAATGGAGTCTTTGGATATTCTCCCAAACCCGAAAGGGCGGCTACTACCTCATCATAACCTTGGACTTCGAACTCATCATAGTTTGCAATCACATCCTCAAGTGGTTCTACACATCCAATGATTCACATTAGCCACCGCTTCATCAATTACATCAACAGTCGAGACCACATGAATATCACTTGGATGCTTTATTGACTTACACACATTAAAGGTGACTTCATCTTCGTTTACTCGGAACTTCAATTCTCCACTTTCAACATCCATCAATGCTCTCTTGGTTGCCAAGAATGGTATTCCCAAAATAATGGGGATTTCAGCATCAATCTCACAATCGAGAATGAAAAAATCAGCCGAAAAGATGAATCAGTCAACCTTTACCAAAATGTAATATAGTATCCCCATGAGGTGTTTAATTGATCGCTCTGCCATCAAGAGTCTCATTGTTGTGGATTTCGGTTCACCTAACCCAAGTTGTTTATAGATTGCGTATGACATTAGGTTTATGCTTGCTCCTAAATCACATAGGGCCTTGGCAAATTGGAGCATACTGATAGTGCAAGGGATGGTGAAATCTCCGGGATCTTCTTCCTTTTTGATCATCTCATTAGTCATAATTGCACTACAACTATGAGAAACTTCAATGGTTTCAAAGTCCAAGCTTCTTTTCTTTGTGACTAACTCCTTCATAAACTTGGCATAACCCGACATCTCCAACAATGCCTCCACTAGAGGGAGATTAATCAATAATGTCTTGAACACCGATAAGAACTTCTTGAACTTTTCATCCTAATTCTTCTTCTTGAGACATTGGGGAAATGAATGAGGTATTTTGGGGAGAGGTTGCACCTCTTTTGAGATTTGATTGCTTTTTTGTACATCTTTTCGTGACTCTTTAGTAATGCTTTGTTGGATGAGTATCTCTTCTTCCTCAATGCCTTTATCTTCTTCATGAGCTTGAGCTTCATCATTGCCTTTCATATCACCTACCGCTACCTTTCCGCTTCGAGTAACCACAACCAAATCTCTATCACCTTCTTCCACCAAAGTTGTTACGCGTGTGGTGTCGTCATCCCCCATTACTTTTGTCCCAATTGTGCCAAAAGTTGGCTCAACTGACCTTCAAGTAGCTTGATTGCATGAGCATGAGAATTCACTCTATTGTTCAATGACGAGAAGTCGAATTTCATCCCTTTTATTAAGTCATACAAGCCCTCGACTTTATCAAGGATGCGAGACAACAAATCATCCACTCGGAGACTACTTGTACTCCCCTTTGACTTTGGGCTCTCACTCGATTGTGTGTGGTCCTCTTCATGATCATCCTCTCTTTTCAAATGATCACTTTGCTCGGCCCATTCTTGATGGTATCTTCTCCGCTCTTCTTCTTTATGAGAGTTCCAACCTTGATTCCCACCCCGCTGCAAGTAACGTGGGTGGAAACCTTCCTCAAATTTGTGAAAGTTCCAACCTTGATTCTCCCTTGACTTTGAATAGCTCGAGGAACAACCCTCCTCAACTCTAAACACTCCCCTTTCTCCTTTGGGTTTGCTCACATTTTCTAACACTTGCGTTTGTAGCATCTCTATTTGGGATAGCATCTTCTTGATATTCTCATCCCTTTCTTTCTCTTTATCAAGTTGTTCTTGAGTCATTCTAAAGAAAAAGGGGGAAACTTGATCTTCTTGAGTGTACCAAACTTGGTTTATTTTTGTCATGTCGTCAAGAAGAAATGAAGCTACCTCAAATGATTGCAACATTATTCTACCTCGAATCAATTGATAAGATACTTCTTTATTTACCGAGCCAAGACTTCGATAGAAGTATTGTAGCAGCACATTGTTTGGAAGCCCGTGAGTTGGGCATTGAAGTAGTAGCTTCTTAAACCTCAACCATTTTTCGTGGATCGGTTTACCCTCTAATCGCTTGAACCCTTGAATGTTATCTCTTAGTTTCATCATCCTTGATGGGGGAAAGAACCTCACATTGAATACCATAGTTAGCTGATCCCATGATGTGATAGAATTCTTTGGTAACTTAGCCAACCATTTGCTTGCTTCACCCGTTAGAGACAAAGGAAATAATCCGAGACGCACAAATTATTGTGATACATTTTTGTAGGAGAACGGGCCACAAACATCTATAAAATTTCGCATATGCTTATGTGGGTCTTCACGAGTCATTCCTCCGTAGAGTTCTTTCATTCAAAGGAGGTGAAGAGTTGTATTGGTGATATGGAATATAACATTCTCTTCAGTTGACGGCAACCTGATTGCACCACTTCCACCCAATTGGACTGGATTATGCACACTATTAAGATCTTCAATATCACCTAGGTGGCTCATTTGATCACCATTACCCTCTGTCTCACTCATTTCTTCGTCTTCTCAACACAACCAATACAAACACAGGAACAAATTAAATCGATTCCACTTCAGCCAACAAAATCACAAATCACACTTCAA
>JAJOOO010012595.1:0-25605 GCA_029582685.1 Solanum piurae | reverse complement strand
AAACTAATTAAAGAAAATGATAAAATAATAACATTATTAATGATATTAATAGATGAGGAAAGAAACTAAATAAGATCATCTTTTTAATTATATGTTTAGAATATATATATAAATTTTAATTAAAAATAAATAAGGAAAAAAAACTTTTAATTAAAGATACAAAAAAATCAAGACAAAATAAAAGAACAAAGAAATTAGAAGAAAAATGAAGTTGAAAGAAATGATATCAATTTCCTCTCCTTTCAAATCACAAAATAAATTTTTGCTTATTCTCTCCCTAATTTGATACGAATTTCATAAATAGTTTCTTTCTCCAAATAATCCTTCTTACTCTTTGAAACACTAATCATCCTTCCTATAAATTTCTCAACCAAAATGCATTTTCTCTCTCAATATATATTCTCTTGATAGGAAGAATAATCATTCTTTCATCAAAGAGTCTTTCATTTTGAAAGAAAAATATTTGTTACCTGATCTTTCCAAATAATTCTTCTTACCCTTTGAAACACTAACCAGTAACCACCATTCTTATCTATTTTTTCAACCAAAATGAATTTTCTCTCTCAATATATATCTCCTTGTAGGAAGAATAAACACTCTTTCAAAAAGTCTCTCATTTTGAAGAGAAACGTTTATTACATGACCTCTTTCTTTACATCAATATCTTCAAAGAATCATGAGATATTATCTCTTTCTCTTTGGTTAAAAAAATCACATAACCTAGAAATTTGATAGACATCTTAGCAACAAAAGTTGATACCATATATTCATCATCATAGTCAAAAGAAGAAGAGCCAAACAAAAATTCGTTGTTGTTTGTTACAAATGCTCAACTTGTAATTTTATTTTATAGGCTAAATAAGTATAAACAATAACGAAAAATGAATAGATTTTGATCTTTTCATCTTCCATTTACTTAAATGTATATTAGTGTAATGGATGTTATAAAGGGCAAAATTAATTGGGTATGCCATAAATACTTTCAGTTTTTTGAAAATACAATTAAAAAATACAAAACAAACATAAAATGTCAAAAAAGGAGAAAAAAAGAGAAATAGAAATGCTGGCCATGGAGAGGTGCCACATCAGATTGATTAGATTCAGCTTTATATATATATATATATATATATATATATATATATATATATAGATTTATTATTTTTCTAAAATTTTGTTATTTAAATATTTAAAAGCTTTTTTTGTGTTGCTGCCGCCTGGCATGTGTCACTAATTTAAAACTATTTTATCAATTAAACAATAATTTATTATTTAATCCTAATTAATTTTAATTATTTAATAATTCCTTTTTTTGTGGTGCTGACACGTGTCACTTTTACTTCTCCTATTATATATAGATAGATTTGATACATAGAAACTATTTTACATATTTATTATAAGAAAATTAATCAAACTTTTATTTTTATTAAATTAAAATGTACGTATTTAAATTTTCAATCAATATTATACCTTTTTTGGGAGGCTAAAATCCTTAATTGTTATTTTTTCCTTTTTTGTAATCTTGCAAAAATATTGTTATTACCTTTTTTCCAATTCTAAAAAATAATACGTAAAATAATATATAATATATAAAATAATAATATGTAAACGTAAAATAAATTATAAATTTATTAAATAAAAATAAAATTCTTAAATGAAATTTAACCAAACAAATGAAACATGCTAATTAATTAATAAGAGATATACTGGTAAATATGTATATATGAAAAAGATATTTAGTCTTGAGAAAAATAATTTTTTGTTTCTGCTTCTGCTTTTTTTAAGAAATAGAATTTTTTAGCTTCTACCCAACAAGAGAAATGCTTCTGCTTCAATTTAAAAACATTTTTACTGATCTGCCAAATATTTACTTTTTCCATAAAAGTGTTTTTTTTCTCAAAATAAATGATTCTAGCCTCGAACAACAATTCCAAATACGCTCTAACTTAATATGTTATCTAGATTCCTTTTTTTAGTTTTTGCTTTTGGCAATTTATTCATGAAATATGAATAAGTAACTAAATATAAAGATTATGCTATGTAAATATATGATATATTATTGTTACTTTATATTAGGGGAGTCGAATTGACGGGTTTTGTTGAAATTGGAAAATATTAAAATGGGTTGAAATAGAAACTGTGTTGAGTTTTGACCCGCCCAAATTTACTTTGGGCTCAAATCGATTGGGCTCAAATGGGCTTAAAACGGGTTGGGTCTTGACCCGCCCAATTTGACCCGCTTAATCTCAATAATTTCAGAAAAAATTACCTAATTACACACCATTTATTATCATATTTTCCTATTTTCCCTACCATTTAAAAAAATATCAAAAGTCCCTTCTTTTGCTCCCATCATCCCCTTTTCCGGATACATTAATTTGAAATCTCATAGCCATGATTTTCCTTTCTTTTTTCATGCCACAAATCTCTCCACGATTACTTCTATTAATTCATTTTTGAATTTCAAATGTTTTATCTTTCCAATTAATGAATGTTGATCTAAGAAATATTATCTCATTTTTTAGGTCAGTAAATCAATTTTATGCCAAATATGTGCCTTTAAATAGATGTACCAAATTTGGATCAATGATTCAATTATGTAACATCTCGCCAATTTGAAATAACTAGAAAGAAATTAAAAAGTGGAAATAGTCATTTTTGGAAAGAATATAAAATCTGGAAATTTGTCAAGTATGTTAAGTTGAATTTTCGGTAAACTTCAAACGACCATAAATTTCAGCTCAGGATGAGTTAGGTGTGTTTCCAAATATCGTAGGAAATATCCTGGAATAATCTTTCCAACGCCGCCGAGTTTGCGCGATTCCAAGTTCGTATGAGTGAGATATGACCATTCGAAGTTGGACAGTTCAAATAAGGAAATGTTCAATTCGGATTTTGGAAGGGTAGTTTGGTCTTTTCCTTACCCAATTAATTTAATTTGTTTTAGTGAATTAATTAAGGATCAAATCAAAATTTGGTCAGTTTAGAAATTTAGAAATTCACGCTAGGGCTTGGAGAAAAGAGAAAAGAGGAGAAAAGAGAAGAAAAACTCAAGATTCGCCAAGATCGTGCGATTTGGTTGTGGATTTCGCCAAGGAATTAATCCTACAAGGTATGTGAGACTTTCATAATGTTGGGTTTGTTGACTCACATGCCAATCATGTTTGATTCAGCGTGAATTTGTTCTAAAAAGATTGGAATTTTGAGTGTTCTTGGTAGTTATTCTTGAATTGCTTTCATTCTTGAACATAAGTTGAGATTAAGGAGTTTCTTGATATTAAAATATTGTTTTCTTGAGTTTTTTGAGTTAGATTCTTGAGTATATGTTTTGGGTACCTGAATCTAAAGTAAATTTGAGAAAATGAATAGAAAATAATCGATTTAGGATCAGAAAACGAGTTGAGATTTTCATCAGACGCACCTGGGAAGGGCCAAGCACGTCGACCCCCCATAGCACCCCCATAGCGCCAGAGAGGCTGGGGCGGCGCGCCTGCAGTGCGCCCAAAATGAGTCCCAGAAAGTTGGGACTGGCGCGGCGCGCCCGGGATGCGCCCAAATTATCGTTTTTCACCAGTTTTTCATCATTCAGTCCGTTTAAGTCCTTCTAAAGTGTTCTAACACTTTTCATTGATTCTAACTACTCTAAATGACTTCTAAACATCTAGAAATCATCCAGAAACATGAATCATAACCTGAATCCATAAATTCAAATTCAAGGAAATTTAAGAGTCAAGTCTAGGAAGTTCTAAGAGTCTTTTGCAAATGCTTTTAACTTTGTTTTAAGACTTAAAGTTCAAGTTGAGTAAAGAGTAAAGATTGAAGTTCATTTCTTCAAAAAGTATATGGGGACTATGTATTCCCAAGAGTTTAAAGATGTTTTCACATTTGAACAAGAAAGGGAAACACTGATTTCCAAGAGAGCTTTCAAGCTAAGTTTTGAGTAATTATCTCAAACCAAAGAAAGAAGTTTGTTTTAAAAATATGTGAGCTAAGTATTTTGGGAGTAGTATTAAGCACCGATATGGGGATGCGAGTTCATATTAACTCAAGTCTCCATAAACCATGTAGCCATCATGGGTAGTAAAGGATCATACTTTTTAGATGACTCCTTAAGTTCTTTTTAGCATAGACTAGTGGATCCATTTAGTTAAGGTGTTCTATATGTCACGCCCCGAGCCTACACCCTGGCCGCGACCGGCACTCGAGAATCATTGTTGGCCCCAAGTGAACCCTTGGCCTGGCTTACTTACTCAGCAGAAGACTAACTTAACAAGATAATCTCAAAACATAATTTTAAAGAGATATAACCTTAGCCAAAACGGCAACTGAAGTCTGTAAAACAACATCTGAATGATAATATAAAGACAACTGAACTACTAACTGGCTGACTGTCTATGAAGCCTGATCTTAGGTGGATTTATGCGCCTAATAACCAATTTATCCCATATATATAGCTAAGTTGAGAGCATTTTTAGTAGTCGGAATTAAGTTTTGAGGGTCTTTTGATGTCGAGTCTTCTAACCAATATGATTAGATGTTTCAGGGTGAAAAGCAAAGAAGAACGAGCCAAAATAGGGCACCTGGTCAGAGGTTGGAAAATAGAAGACGAAGTTGCGGAGAAAAAGGGCCAAGAAACTGGAGAATACACTACGAGGGAGCATCTCCGCATCGCGGAGCCGATATGTGTGTGCAGAAAAGGAACTCCACTTAACAGTGGAGTGCGCGATGGGAGCGCATCGCGGAGAGGTTTTTCCTGTGCGCAACTATAAGCGATGGAACAGGTTCGCGTCGCGGACGTGGACACCAGAAAGTGGCCACGTGTTTTATTTTGGACTATAAATAGTTTAAGTGTGTTATTTTTATGAGAATCCAGTTTTAAAAAGACGGGAGAATAGCGATTTGGGAAATTTGGCTAACCCTTTCTAGGGCTTTTCTTCTACTCCTTCATTTTGGTAAACTCCTTTATGATCCATAAATATTACTTGATGATCTTTTGTGTTATGAGTAGCTAAAGTCCCTTATTCTAGGGTTGTAGCTACGATTAATGGCATATTAGTATTTGTTTCTAGCATGAGATGGGTTTTGTGATTTATGCTTTCATTCTTGTTTAACTATTTTAATGCATTATCAACATTAAAATAAATTTGTTGTCTGCTCTTGAACTCGGAAGACGAATAGGGGGATAGACCAAAGAATGTGGGAAATGTGTTCACTCTAGAGTAAAATTAGAGTGTTTCGTATATAGGATAGTTTTATGTCTATTTACCGCGCTTGGTTAATATGCAAGATGATAGTTTAATGCTCCGCAATTGGTTCATGCCTATCCCCGCACAACAATGTAGCTAGGCTGTCAATGGTGGTAGGCGATTAGAGGTTGGGAGACCATGATCGTAAAATGAACCTTGCAAATCCATATTGATGGTAGTCTGTCGAATGCTAGGATAAAGTAATTTTATGTCAGAAATCGGGTTATGCTGCAACCCTAGATTACTTTCCCATATTGTGAAATCCTCTTGTTTAAAACTGTTTGATTATAGTACTTAATTTGTGAGATTGTTCAACTTAGTAATTATAATCAAGTTTCTAAAATTGTTTGCCACATAAATGAATCTATTTTAAACTTAACAAAGTTGTTGTCTGTGATTTGAAGTCCCTTGGGTTCGATAATCCTGCTCGAAAGAGTCGTTGTACTACTTGAGTGACCACGTGCACTTGCGTGTGCTTTTGGATGCAACAAGTTTTTAGCGCCGCTGCCGGGGACTTTAAAATCGGCAGATATCTAATTTTTGAGGGTCTAAATTTTTTGTACAAGTGTTGACAACTTGATCTTGGCTCTTCATTTCACAGGTTGTGGGAAGACGACCAGGACTTGGTAGAGCCTTTAGTTGAACCATATAGATTTGTTCGTTACCGAAAAAGGCAAAGAAGACTCACTTATCTTGTTCCTCTTGTGGCTAGTGAACCAGAAACTTCAAAAGAAAGGAGGGATCAAGACCTACCGGGAGTAATGGCAGAAATGAAAGTGAGGGATGTGGCCATCCCACAAACCACCAATGTTACCTCAAGTATTCAGAAACCTGCACATGGTGGGATGTTTGAATTGAAGCAGAACATGGTGCAACTATTGCACACAAACGGGCAGTTCACTGGTCTATCTCATGAGGACCCCCGAATGCATATCCAGAATTTCCTCGAGATCAGTGACACATACACTTCAATGGGAGTGAACTCTGATTATGTGCGGCTCACATTATTCCATTTTTCTCTGCTGGGGGAAGCAAAAAGATGGCTGAACTCTGAGCCCGCAAATTCCATAACAACTTGGGATGATCTTGCCCGAAAGTTTTTGATAAGGTTTTTTCCATCCGATAAAACAGCCAAGCTGAGAAGCGACATATTGAGCTTCCGAAAGAAAGGAGGGGAAAACTTGTACCAGGCTTGAGATAGGTTTAAGTCCCTGCTGTTAAGCTGCCTACATCATCATCAAGCTAACGAAGTGTTGGTCCACACCTTCATTGAAGAGTTGGAACCAAACACAAAAAATTTACTTGATTCTGCTGCAGGTGGACAAGCTTTGGAGAAGACATATGCTGAGCTGTTTATATTACTTAATAAAATTTCACAGGGTAACCCCGAGTGGAATGGCGGAGGAGCTAAACCAGTCGTACAGAAGACTGCTGGAGTGTTGGAAATGGATGCAGTGACAGCTTTGTCGGCACAGATCGCAGCAATGCAAAATATAATGACTACTTATTTCAGCAACATGTCACTAGGACAACAACAAGCCCAAGTTAATGTGGTACATCAACCACAAGGTTGGTGTGAAGTATGTGGAAGTGGAGATCACAGAGCCGAGGTATGTGGAGCAAATCCAGACTCTGTTCATTTTATAGGAAATACTCAATGAGGAGGAAATCAATAGAGCTATGGAAATACCTACAACCCGAGCTGGCGAAACCACCCAAACTTTTCATGGGGTGGAAATCAAAACCAACATCAAGGACAGAACCACTACAGACCACAGAGTAGTGGACAACAGTACCATCAGCAAAGCCATGGAAATCAGCAAAATCATGGTAATCAGCAGGCTGCCAAGCAAAGTGATATGAATGTGAAAGACATGTTAAAACAAATCATGGCGGATCAAGCTAAATTGGCAGCAGATGTTCGAAACAATCAATTGACGACTCAGAACTTGGAGAAGTAGTTTGGGCAGTTTGCTAGTGCTCAAAATTCCCGACCACAAGGGGGTTTGCCGGGAAATACCGACCCGAACTCGAAGCAGGTTAATGTTGTGAGCACTCGGAGTGGTCGTCCATTGGAGGAGTTGATGCCAAATGAAAAAGTAGCTGAAGAAAAAGGAACACAAGTAGATGAAACAAAATCAAGTGAACAAAGGGTGAATGAGGAACCAAAAGTAAAACCACCCCCTCCCTTCCCACAAAAATTCAGGAAACAAAAGGAAGAAGAATGTTTTGGTAAGTTTATTGAATTGATTAAACAGGTACATGTTAATTTGCCTTTGATAGATGTGTTGCAGGGCATTCCTAAGTATGCCAAATATGTGAAAGATGTGGTAGCCAACAAGAGCAGATTGGCTGAATATGCAACAGTAGCACTCACGGAGGAGTGCAGTTCTAGGATCCAGAACAGGCTCCCAATTAAGTTGAAAGATCCAGGCAGATTCACTGTTCAGATACAAATAGGCAAATGTGTTGAGGCGAGAGGTTTGTGCGATTTGGGTGCAAGTATAAATTTAATGCCTACTTCTATGTTTCTCAAATTGGGACTAGGAAAACCCAAGCCCATAACCATTATGTTGTAGTTAGCAGACCGTTCAATGTCAAAGCTAGATGGTGTTATTAAAGACATCTTAGTTCAAGTGGGAACTCTGATTTTCCCCATGGACTTTGTCATTCTGGATTTTAAGCCTGACCTAGAGGTTTCATTTATTTTGGGACGCCCATTTCTAGCAATCGGAGGTGCATTAATTGATGTGGCGGCCGATAGACTCACAATGAGGGCTCATGACAAGGTCGAGGTATTCGATGTATACAAGGCAATGAAATTGCCTGCAATATATGAGGAGCTGTCTGCAATTACAGTCATTGATGAAGCTATGACATATAAATATGTTGAAGCCCAAAACCCTTTAGAAAAAGTGCTAATTAGACAAGACATTGAGGGAGATGTTGTAGCCCAGGAGTTAGCTAACGTCTTAAATGTCCCTAATGTGAGTATGCTTCGCAAGTTCGTGGAGCCATTAAATAGAGTCTTGGGACCACCTCCAAAGCCTTCTCTTGAGAAAGCACCAAAGTTGGAGCTAAAGGCTCTCCCTTCTCATCTCAGGTATGCATTCTTAGGTGCTAATGAATCTTTACCTGTAATCCTTTCTTCTGCTTTGTCCGAATTGCAGGTTGAGGCATCTCTGAAAATATTGAGGAAGAGAAAAAGGGCGATAGGATGGCAGATGGCTGACATACATGTCATCAGCCCAACTTTATGTATGCACATGATATTCATGGAGGAGGGGAACAAGTCAATTGTGCAACCGCAACGCAGGCTAAACCCAGTAATGAAAGATGTGGTGCGCAATGAGGTGATCAAATGGCTGGATGCGGGTATTGTCTATCCAATTTCAGACAACAAGTGAGCCAGCCCAGTTCAGTGTGTGCCTAAAAAGGGAGGAATGACGGTGATCACTAATGAAAGAAATGAGTTGATTCCAATCAGGACAGTGACAGGATGGCGAATATGCATGGATTACAGAAAATTGAATGAAGCTACCAGAAAGGATCACTACCCGGTCCCTTTTATTGATCAGATGCTGGACAGGTTGGCTGGACAAGAATATTATTGTTTCCTAGATAGCTATTTAGGATACAACCAAATTTTGATTTCCCTAGAGGATCAGGAGAAAACTACATTCACTTGCCCATATGGAACATGTGCTTTCAAGAGAATGTCGTTTGTGCTATGCAATGCTCCAACCACCTTCCAAAGATGCATGATGGCTATCTTCCATAATATGGTTGAATATTTTGTGGAAATATTCATGGATGACTTCTCAATATTTGGGGAGTCTTTTGATAGGTGCTTGGAGAATTTAGAAAGGGTGCTGGCTAGATGCGAGGAAACTAATCTCGTCCTAAATTGGGAAAAATGTCATTTCCTAGTGAAGGAAGGGATTGTGTTGGGCCATAAGGTGTCAAAGAGAGGGCTGGAAGTTGATCGTGCCAAAGTGGAAGTAATCGAAAAGCTACCTCCCCCAATTTCTGTTAAAGGGTTGTGAAGTTTTTTGGGTCATGCTGGTTTCTACAGGAGATTCATTAAGGATTTATTTAAGATTGCAAGGCCCATTTGCAGTCTCCTAGAGAAGGAGATGAAATTTGTATTTGATGAACAATGCATGCAAGCTTTTGAAGCTTTGAAGAAAAAGCTGATAGAAGCTCCAATCCTAACTTCTCCAAATTGGGAGTTTCCTTTTGAGCTGATGTGTGATGCAAGTGATGTGGCTGTTGGAGCAGTGTTGGGACGAAGGAAAGAGAAGGTGTTTCACTCAATATATTATGCAAACAAAACACTGGATGGGGCCCAAAGCAACTACACAGTGACTGAAAAATAAATGATAACCGTGGTCTATGCTTTTGACAAGTTTAGATCTTATCTGGTAGGTACTAAAGTTGTTGTTTATATTGATCATGCAGCTATCAGGTACTTGTTCAACAAGAAGGATGCAAAGCCGCGGTTAATCAGGTGGATTCTATTGCTGCAAGAGTTTGACATCGACATCAAGAACCGAAGAGGTTCTGAAAACCAGATTGCAGACCACCTGTCAAGATTGGAGAGTTCGTCACATGTGGGAGAGCAAGGGCAGATTAGGGAGGAATTCCCTGATGAACAACTATTGGCGCTAGAGGTGAATGAACTACCATGGTATGCTGACATTGTTAATTATTTGGTTAGCGGATTGTTTCCAGCAGGTGAAACCACCCATCAAAAGAAGAGGCTTATTTATGATGCTCGGTTCTACATATGGGATGAGCCTTATCTCTTCAAGCAAGGGACGGAAAAAATGATGAGGAGGTGTGTTCTAGAGTCTGAAATGAGACAAATGATGGATAGTTTCCACTCGTCTGCATACGGGGGTCATCATGGAGGTGAGCGCACTGCGCATAAGGTGCTTCAATCAGGGTTTTTTTGGCCTACGTTGTTTAGAGATGCTGCAGGTTATGTGAAAAGTTGTGATCAATGTCAGAAGATGGGGTCTATTTCCAAACGACATGAGATGCCCTTTAGCAAGGAATGCACAAATCTTACACACTTGGCACACATTCAACTCAGAACTGATCACTATATACTACTTCCCAGTCACTGACACCAATCACACGCCAATTAGAGTCACATAAAAGAGCCTAGATGTCTCAACACAAAGTCATCCAATGTTTTCACTTTCAATAACATTTAAACACACAGTTGTGCAGCCTTAGCCAAAAGCCAACACTACAGACCCAAATGATGAAAACTGCCTTTAAGACGGTCGTCATCCATCTATCATAGGGCGGCTTGACTCAACTATGACAACTGACTTACGGTTCAAAAGGACTTTCCTTGGCTAAAGAACCGAAAACAACTACCAAGGAACCCAAAAAAAAATAGCAAACACCCATAAAAACTATTTACACAGACATAGTCCTCACCCCACACTTACAATCCAACACTGTCCACAGTGTGACTGAATTCAAAAAGAAAACAAGGTAAGGCGGGTGGACTTCCCTGATCATTCATCCATGTTGGCATCATCGCCGGTGCCTTCAATAGCCAAAAGTTCATCCTCTTCTGCTTCCGAATCGGATTCACTATCCGACATGGTTCACCTCTTATCCTCATCGGTTGGGACATCATCCCATACGGGTTCGATAAATGCACATCCAAGTCCCAGTAATGCCTCAGCTTGTTCATTCAGGGGGTACTTCGTTGAAACCTCATCCAACTGCTCCTGAGTTGAAGCTCTGCATCCATTGCTATGACGCAGCATCTCCAATCCAAACATGCGCGCCATAATCATCTCATCCCTTCGGTTGCGCTCCGCTGTGGTGAGGGTGGGTCCATGCATATTCTCTGGCCCTTTTGTCTTTGTGACATCGAGGGGTGTGCTGAACAGAGGCGCTACGTAGTCCACACTCTCCTCTGGAACTCTAGCTTCTTGGCCCTTTTTCTCTGCAACTTAGTCTTCTATTTTCCAAACTCTGACCAGGTGCCCTATTTTGGCTCGTTCTTCTTTGCATTTCACCTTGAAACATCTAATCATATTGGTTAGAAAATGCGACATCAAAAGACCCTCAAAACTTAATTCTCACTACTAAAAATGCTCTCAACTTAGCTATATATGGGATAAATTGGTTATTAGGCGCATAAATACGCCCAAGATCACCCTTGCATAACATCTTGGAGGTAGAAATATTTGATGTCTGGGAGATCGACTTCATGGGGCCATTCCTTCAATCGAATGGAAATCAATACATACTTGTGGCTGTGGACTATGTGTCAAAATGGGTTGAGGCAGTGGCGTTGCCGACCAACAATGCTAAAGTTGTGTTGAAGTTTCTAAAGAAGCACATCTTCACTCGGTTTGGAACTCCCAGAGCAATAATCAACGATGGAGGGACACACTTTATAAATCAACTGGTGAAGAATATCTTAGCTAAATATGGAGTCAGACACAAGGTAGCTATAACATACCACCCTCAAACTAGTGGCCATGTAGAAGTGTCAAACAGGGAAGTGAAGCAGATTCTACAGAAAATAGTGAGTGCCCAAAGGAAAGATTGGGCAATGAAGCTTGATGATGCATTATGGGCATACATGACCGCTTATAAAACACCAGTAGGGACTTCTCCCTATCACTTAGTGTTTGGTAAAGCGTGTCACCTACCAGTTGAATTAGAACATCAGGCTTACTGGGCAATGAAGAAGTTGAACCTGGACCCGGAACTAGCAGGCAGAAAAAGAATGGGTAAGCTACATGAACTGGAGGAATTCAGACTCCATGCTTATGAAAATGCTAAGCTCTATAAGGAGAAGACCAAAAGATGGCATGATAAACATATTGTATCTCGAATTTTTGAGCCTGGGGCAAAATGTATTATTGTTTAACTCTAGATTGAGGCTGTTTCCAGGTAAGTTGAAGTCAAAATGGAGCAGACCATTCGAGGTGGTGTGCATGACCGACCACGGCGCTGTAGAGTTATGGAATGAAGGAAGGCAATCCACGTTCATTGTGAATGGACAAAGGGTGAAGCATTACTTTGGACAAGAGGTGGTTCGAGAAGAAGAAAGTTTGGAGTTGAGCAATGAATGAGGGGGAGCTGAGTCGTGCCGTGACGTTAAATCAGGCGCTGTTCGGGAGGCAACCCGAGACTTTGTAATTTAGAAAATAGTCCCGTTGTATTTTATTTGAATAGGCTAGTTGGTTTAATGTTAGTTATAGGTTAGTGCAGTAATCTTAAAAGTTGTAATTTGTAATTTAAAGAGTAAAAACAAACAATTATTGGGGTGAGAAAACAGTGAAGTCCGCGACAGATCCGCGTCGCAGACTTGGTTCTGAAGGAGGACAACCCCCAAGCGAAAATGGGGTGTGTAAACCAAGGGAGTCCGCGACAAGAGCGCGTCACAGACTTGTTTCCTCCATGTGATGGAGGCCCCAGGCAAAGCAGCGAAACAGCAAGGCATGTCCGCGACAGCTCCGCGTCGCGGACCTGGTAAGTTTTCGGGCATTTTCATTTAAAAAGTTGGGTTTTACCCAACTAAAATAGTTAAACCCGACCCCTATTCCCTTTTAATCCCCAAATCCTCCCCTTCAACTCTATTTTCTATCCTAAACTTCTTATTCCCCTTTATTCTTCAACCCTAACTCTTCCCAAAAACAAATCCGTGTCTCGAAGTTGGAATTCCTCACCAAGTTTTTCATTTTTTGTGGGTCTAAACACGACAGGTATGTAGCCTACGCTTTATTTTTTCTTTCTATGGATGATTTATTTAAGTGAGGGCTAATATTAATGTAGGTGGTGGTTAAGTTAGTCTAGTATGCTTAAATTGTTGTTCTTTGTGGTTTTCTGCTTAATTGCTACAAGTCTTGAGTGACAAATAGGTTATGAGGGTAGTGATTGGAGTAGAAGGATGTGTATGGGTTCAAATTCTTGAGTAGAATCTAAGATGTTTAGGTTTCTATGTTTGGATTGGGGTGCATTAGGTGAATCTTATGCTGAAAATACCATTGGGAAGTCTGAGTACCATGGTGTTTGTGAAGTTGTGCTCGAGAATAGGTGTGGGGTGACCCTCCATTATTGAACCTCAATAACTGATATGAGTTTTGTCTAATTGCAGGTTACCATGTCTAGCACACAAAGGTCGGGCAAAGTGCTGGCGTCTAGCAGCCGTAAGAGAGTAAGAACGGGCACCACAATTCCCCCGGCACCCACAGTCCCAAGAGGACAAACTCAGCGCTACGGGGCCAAGGCTGTCACATCGAAGGGCAAGAAGTGGTACAAATCACACACGGAAGCCAAGTACTTCTCGGATGTGATACTTGATGATGTCAACCTAGAGAGGGAGTTCCCACACATTATGTGTCGCCTGCAAGAGCTGCACATGGGTTTCATTTTTCAGGATCCATCCGAGTGTAATGTTAGTGTGGTGCGAGAATTCTACGCAAATTAGAAGCCCGATGCCCGTTCTCACTTTGTGACAGTACGGGGTGTGGAGGTCCCTCTGATACCTGTAGCGATAAATCAACTCATAGGGACTACAGATGCCCCTTCGGATGTTCTCACAGGGATCAATATCATTCCTCCGTATCAGCAGATTCGACATGCTTTGTATGGGGCGCAGTCCACTGCGAAATGGATCAGGCATGGGCACAGGGGTTATCACTAGTCATATCCTTATGCTCACATGAACCGGGAAGCTCGGGTATGGTTAAAAATTGTAATGAATTGTCTGATACCAAGGCTGCATTTTACCGAGGTGACGAGGGATCGTGTATGCTTGGTCTATGCTTTAATGAAGGACCTACCCAATAATGTAGGAGCGGTGCTAAAATCAGCCATGGGCAAGGCTAGAGTACATCGAGGTCGAAGGTATGCATTTGGGGGACTAATTACTAATTTATGCAGGCGAGCTGGAGTTTCAGAGGAGAGTGTGGACTACTTGCCGCCTCTGTTCACCACAACCCTAGATGTCACAAAGACAAATAGGCCGAAGAACATGCATGGGCCCACCCTCACCACAGCAGAGCGTAACTGGAGGGATGAGATGATCATGGCGTGCATGTTTGGATTAGAGATGCTGCGTCATAGAAATGGATGTCGAGCTTCAACTTAGGAGCAGTTGGATGAAGTTGCAACGAAGTACCCCCTGAATGAACATGCTGAGGCATTACTGGGACTTGGACTTGCATTTATCGAACCCGTATGGGATGATGTCCCAACTGATGAGGACAAGAGGCGAACCATGTCGGATAATGAATCTGAGTCGGAAGCAGATGAGGGTGACCTTTTGGCTCTTGAGAGCACCAACGGTGATACCGACATGGATGAATGATCAGGGAAGTTCACCCGCCCTACCTGGTTTTCTTTTTAAATTATGTCACATTGTGGACAGTGTTGAGTTGTAAGTGTGGGGTGAGGACTATGTCTGTGTAAATAGTTTTTATAATAGTTTTTGTGGGTGTTTGCTATTTTGTTTTGGGTTCCTTGGTAGTTGTTTTCGTTTCTTTAGCCAAGGACAGTCCCTTTGAACCGTAGAAAAAAAAACAAAGAGATTTTGTTTCTTAGGATTGAGTCAGTTGTCATAGTTGAGTCAAACCGCCCTATGATAGATGGATGACGACCGTCTTAAGGGCAATTTTCGTCATTTGGGTCTGTACTGTTGGATTTTGGGCTAAGGCTGCACAACTGTGTTTTAAATGTTATTGAAAGTGAAAACATTGGATGACTTTGTGTTGAGACATCTAGGCTCTTTTATGTGACTCTAATTGGCGTGTGAATGTGTCAGTGACTGGGAAGTAGTATATAGTGATCAGTTCTGAGTTGAATGTGTGCCAAGTGTGTAAGATTTGTGCATTCCTTGCTATTGATTGAGGTCTAAAACTTGCCTGGTGTGTCTGCATAGTGAAAAAAGAGGATAAGGAATTTGGGAAATGATATAGGCAATTGTTTGATAGCCCTGATTGTGCCTTCCTGTACCCACCTTGATGTATATCCCTAGTTAACCCTTTCGAGCCTCAAACTTATTCTTTGGTAGCCTCTTTTGAAGCTAATACCCATTCCTTCTCTAACCTATAAATTTGATCCAAAAGATCCTAAGCGCTTTGTGTGAACAAGAATGAAGGTAGCAGAAGTTTAGTGGCAAAGCCCCAGCATAAGTTTGGCTCATAATTTTTTTAAAAAAAAAAATCAAAAATAGTTATTTATATATAAATCAATAAAGGAATAAACCTTGTTGAATGAAGTTAGAATGAAAATGGTGGGGAAAGGTGAATGTAAATGCTTTGCAACAAGGGGCCAATGGTTCCAAGAAAAGGAACTTAAGGAGGTGGTTATTGAAAGAAGGTAAAAAAAAAATGAAGTTTGTTGTGCATGAAAGCGCTTGGGAATGCAGTCACTGTGCATATCTGAAAAATAGTTCATACCGGTCCCCTAGCCTGCATTACAACCCTTAAAAGACCTAATTGATCTTGAACTTCCGTATTCTCAATAGTAGTGAGGTAGTACACTAAGGGCAAGCTTATGGTTCGTTGGTTGTGGCAAGTGAATTCTTTCGAGAGTGAGCGAAATTGCTTCCCGCACCCATTTTTGTATGAAAATGTTATGTGTGAGTAAATCAGGGTGTTCATTTGTGGTGAGGGCACATGTTTAATGAGGTCTGATAACTGATATATCTGTGAACCCAAAAGTTGTGCATGATTTTGCTGCATTATAAGAGTCTATTCTTGAGGCTAGATGGTTTTGCACGAGTTGTCCTAATGAATGCATAGTATTTTTGTAATGTTGTGTGGAGCTATGATAGTTTTGTGGCCAAAGCTGAAATGCCATTAGGGGTAGTGTAGTAGAGTTGTCGTCTTGAGAGTGTAGAAGTGTTCGAGGACGAACAAAGCTGTAAGTGTGGGGTGGTGATCTTAGGAGGATTTATGCGCCTAATAACCAATTTATCCCATATATATACCTAAGTTGAGAGCATTTTTAGTAGTCGGAATTAAGTTTTGAGGGTCTTTTGATGTCGAGTCTTCTAACCAATATGATTAGATGTTTCAGGGTGAAAAGCAAAGAAGAACGAGCTAAAATAGGGCACATGGTCAGAGGTTGGAAAATAGAAGACGAAGTTGCGGAGAAAAAAGGCCAAAAAGCTAGAGAATACACTACGAGGGAGCATATCCGCGTCGCAGAGCCGATATGTGTGTGCAGAAAAGGAACTCCACTTAACAGTGGAGTGCGCGATAGGAGCGCATCGCGGAGAGGTTTTTCCTGTGCGCAACTATAAGCGAGGGAATAGGTCTGCATCGCGAACTTGGACACCAGAAAGTGGCCACGTGTTTTATTTTGGACTATAAATAGTTTAAGTGTGTTATTTTTATGAGAATCCAGTTTTAAAAAGACGGGAGAATAGCGATTTGGGCGATTTGGCTAACCCTTTCTAGGGCTTTTCTTCTACTCTTTCATTTTGGTAAACTCCTTTATGATCCATAAATATTACTTGATGATCTTTTGTGTTATGAGTAGCTAAAGTCCCTTATTCTAGGATTGTAGCTATGATTAATGGCATATTAGTATTTGTTTCTAGCATGAGATGTGTTTTGTGATTTATGCTTACATTCTTGTTTAACTATTTTAATGCATGATCAACATTAAAATAAATTTGTTGTCTGCTCTTGAACTCGGAAGACGAATAGGGGGATAGACCAAAGAATGTGGGAAGTGTGTTCACTCTAGAGTAAAATTAGAGTGTTTCGTATATAGGATAGTTTTATGTCTATATACCGCGCTTGGTTAATATGCAAGCTGATAGTTTAATGCTCCGCTATTGGTTCATGCCTATCCTCGCTCAACGATGTAGCTAGGTTGTCAATGGTGGTAGGCGATTAGAGGTTGGGAGACCATGATCGTAAAATGAACCTTGCAAATCCATATTGATGTTAGTCTGTCGAATGCTAGGATAAAGTAATTTTATGCCGGAAATTGGGTTATGCTGCAACACTAGATTACTTTCCCATATTGTGAAATCCTCTTGTTTAAAACTATTTGATTATAGTACTTAATTTATAAGATTGTTCAACTTAGTAATTATAATCAAGTTTCTAAAATTGTTTACCACATAAATGAATCTATTTTAAACTTAACAAAGTTGTTGTCTGTGATTTGAAGTCCCTTGGGTTCGATAATCCGGCTCGAAAGAGTTGATGTACTACTTGAGTGACCACGTACACTTCCGTGTGCTTTTGGACGCAACAAAGCCTCTAAAACAACTGAGATGGATGTCGGGACAAACCCCACAACATCCTAATGAACTAATGAAATAACTGAAAGCAATAAAAGGAGTCCTCCGGAATGCAAGGAGTCTCATCAATAGACTCTGGAATGCTCACTGGATCAACGATGCGCTGGATGTCGATCCTTGTTACCTGTATTTGCATCATAATAAGATGCAGACCAACTGGCATCAGTACATTGAATGTACGAGTATGCGAGCTGGAATGCTAAAATACAACATAGGCTTGAAAAGAATTTGAAAGAAACTGAAGAACTTACCTGGCTCAACTCAACTTAACATAACTGAACTCATTTCAATATAAAGTAGTTTAAAACAAGTGCAATATAAAGAAAAACTGTTTAAAACATACTGTCAACTCTGTGTGTATGCAAAGATACAAATAACTTTGATATATATGTAGAAATACAAATAAACTGATGTATATAAAAATACAAAGTACTGTTGTGGGAGTTTCTCTAATCGACAACCATCACATAAGAGCTACAGTGATGATAAAACGATCTACCTCACGCTGCCAGCGCATCCTATACCCGGCCAAAGGTATAGGACCTGAACTGCCTAATGGATCCACTTGTCTATGCGAAAAGGATTCATCTAAAAAGTATGACCCTTTTCTACCCATGATGGTTACATGGTTTTATGGAGACGTGAGTTATCTGAACTCAGGCTCGTCCCCAATTCGGTGCTCAATACTACTCCCAAAAATATACTAGATCTTTATGTTTTAAAAACATACTTCTTTCTGTGATTTGAGATTAGTGCTCAAAAACTTATCTCAAAGGCTATCTTGGAAATCAAAGTTTCCCCTCTTGCTTCATTTAGAAAGCGATTACTCTTTTCTGAAAACTAGCCCAAAGGCTCTTTGGAAATCTCAGTTTCCGTTCTTATTTAAATGTTTTCACATTTTAAATCTCTTTGGGAATACTTAGTCCCCATATACTTTTTGAAGAAAAGAACTTCAACTTTACTCTTTACTGAACTCAAAAATTAAGTCTTAAAACAAATTTAAAACCTTTGCAAAGACTTTTGGAAAATTTTAAGAACTTCTAGACTTTGATCTTAACTGCTCTTGACTTGACTCTTAACTGGTCCTTGAATTGAATTATGGATTCAAGGATTTTGAATTGTGATAGGAAGGATCACATGATGTTTAGGAATGATCTTAAATAGCTAAACATGAGAGAAGTCACGAAATCACCGTCTTGGAACAAGTCCGCGATGCGGAGGTGTTTTAAATAATTACTCGCGAAATTAAATTTTGAGATAGAGGAGTCCGCGTCTTAACCGCGAGCGGATAAAATTTTTGGTCACTGGGGGAGCAATTCCGCGACGCGGACTTGCGTGTCAGATCACGCTCGACTTTTTCCTTCTCTATTTTACAGCCCCAATTCGCCTAAACTTGACTATTGATCTCAAAATTCATTTTAGATTCCAATACCCAGCGTATGTACCTAAGAACCTAACTCAAAACAACTCTATAATTCGATTCAAATACCTCAGAAACTCCTCAATTCATCCCAATTCAAGAACAACATTCAAATTCAAGAATACATGTCAAGAACATCAACTTTCAAACTCTTTTAGGACGAATTTTGCTGAACGCGTGGGTGAATGAACCCAATGCTATGAAAGACTCACATACCTTGTAAGATGAATTCCTTGGTGAATCCACAACCAAAATCGATCGTTCTTGGCGAACCTTGAGCTTTTCCTCTCCTTTCTCCTCTTTTCTCTTTTCTCCAAGCCCTAGCGTGAATTTCCAATTGACTAAACTGATTTCATTCTGATTTGACTCCTTAATTAATTAACTAAAATGAATTAAATTACTTGGGTAAAGGAAAAGACTAATCTACCCTTCAAAAATCTGGATTAGACTTTCCTTAACCGCACAACCCAACTTCTAAAAGGCATAACTCACTCATACGAACTCGGAATCACGCAAACTCGAAGGCGTTGGAAAGATCATTCCAGGAGATTTCCAACCATATCTGGAAGTACACCTAACTCATCCTGATCTAGGATTTATGTCCGTTTGATTCTGACCAAAACTCAATTTTTCCTAACTTAAACAAATTTTTCCAGATTTTCATTCTTTCCAAAAATGGCTATTTCCAATTATTAGCTTCTTCCTAGTTATTTCAAAATGTGAGATGTTACACTATGTGACGACAAAGTATATGACAGTTCTGGCAGTGTGGGCAAAACGATGTATCACCACTTAGGCTTTTAGTGGTGGTTGTCGGTTAGAGAAATTCCCACAGAAACTACATTACTTTGATATATGAGTAAATTTGAGTTTTTTATTACATATATTTAACAAATTGAGTTTTTATTTACTATTATAAATGCTTTGTATAAATTGCACTATTATTTATTGGTTTACACTGCATTTTGAGTTGAGTAAAGACAAGGTAAGTGTTCCTTTTAAATCCTTTTCAAGCTTAAGTTATGTTTAGCATTCGAACTCGCATACTCGTACATTCAATGTACTGATGCCAGATGGCCTGCATCATTTTATGATGCAGAGACAGGTAACCAAGATCAGCATCCAGCGCCTCGTTGATCAAGTTGAGCATTCAGAGTCAGTTGATGAGCCTCCTTGTTTTCTGGAGGGTCCTTTTCATAATTGTTTAGCTTTTCAGTTGTTAGGATGATCAGGGGTACTGTCTCGACATCTCTATTTGTTTTAGAGGCTTCATAGACAGTTAGTAGTTCAATTGTCTTACATTATCATTTCATATGTTAAGACTTGAGTTGCCATTTTGGCCAAGTTGAATGTGGACTTTTAAATATTCTAAGTTATTTTATTTAACAATTGAGTAAGTGCATTTGATCATTGTAATAATGCATAAAATCTTTCGCTGAGTAAGTAAGTTAGGCCAAGGGTTCGCTTGGGTCCATCAATGGTTCTCGAGTGCCAGTCCCGCCCATGGTGTAGGCTCGGGGCCTGACAAACTTAGTATTAGATCCCAGAGTTCAAGATTCCTAGGGAGTCTATGAAGCCGTGTCTGTAGAGTCCTGGTTATCGGTGTGAAGCGTGTCACATTTACAATTAAGAGCCTGCAACACTTAGGAAAATTTCTCACTTCTTTCACACTCATTTCGTGTGTTTGAGTTTGATCTCTAAAAATTTTCCTTCTAATTCGTGCTTGCACGTGTTTTGAGATAATTATGCCTCAACGAAGAGCTGTCAGAGGTCGTCTTGCTAGGCATAATATTGAATCACAGGAGCAAAGGGTACCGAATGCACCTGAAGTGCAACCCTAAGGATAAGTTACCTATGCTGAGTTCCGTGAGGCTAGAAGGATGCTAAGTCAAGCTGTGACTAACCAGGTTGGGAAACAAAGAGGATCTCGACAAGAAGAGGCTGACACTTCAAGGATTCGTGAGTACTTGAGGATGAACCCTCCAAGCTTCACTGGTTCGAGCACTATTAAGGATCCAAAGAACTTTATTTAGGAGCTACAAAAGGTATTTGATGTTATGCACGTTTCCGACACTGAGCAAGTTGAACTAGCCGCATATCAACTGAAGAATATTTCTTGGACTTAGTTTGACCAATGTAAGAAGAACCAAGCTGAGGATGCACCGCCTGTGAGTTAGGCTTGTTTTGAAGAGGCTTTCTTGGGGAGTTTGTTCCCCTGAGAACTGAAAGAGGCTAAGGTATGAGAATTCCTTACCCTTAAGCAAGAGTCACTAAGTGTTCATGAGTATGGGTTGAAGTTCACCCAACTATCCCGTTTTGCTCCGGAGATGGTTGCGGATATGAGGAGTAGAATGAGTCTGTTTGTTACTGGGTTGTCACGTCTATCAAGAAAAGAAGGCAGGGTAGCGATGCTAATTGGGGACATGGATATATCGAGGTTAATGGTATATGTGTATCAGGTTAAAGAAGAGAAGCTGAGGGATAGAGAGGAGTTTAGAAACAAGAAGTCTAAGACAGGGAATGAGTCCGGGCAGCAGAAAAGTAATGTGAATTGTTCGTCCTTTCAACAAAAGCAAAAGGGACCTGCTCCATCATCTGCTAGTGCACCTGCACCCAGAAACAAATGTGAGTATAATGGTCAGAATTCGCAGAACTACAGAGCTAGACCTGCCCAGTCTCAGGGTAGTGTGACACAAGGAGGTAAGTGGGCTCCTGCATGTGCTAGGTGTGGTTGAACCCACCCAGGTAAGTGTCGTGATGTCCATTCAGGTTGTTTCAAGTGTGGACAAAAGGGTCCCTTTATGAAGGAGTGCCCCAAGAACATGCTAGGTAGTGGAAATCAGGGTAATAAAGCCCAATCTTCATCAGTTGCTCCACCAGATAGGGTTGCACCTAGAGGATCTACATCTGGTACTGGCGGAGGAGCAAACCGCCTTTATGTGATCACTAGTCGCCAAGAGCAAGAGAACTCTCCAAATGTTGTCACTGGTATGATCAAAATCTTTACTTTTGATGTTTATGCTTTGCTAGACCCAGGAGCAAGTTTATCTTTTGTAACCCCTTATGTTGCAAATAAGTTTGATGTTATTTCCTCAGAAACTCTGTGAACCCTTTTGTGTTTCTACACCTGTTAAGGAGTCTATTCTAGCTGAGCGAGTTTATCGTGATTGTGTCATTTGCATCAATCACAAAGACACCATGGCTGATTTAATTAAGTTAGAAATGGTAGATTTCAACGTCATTCTAGGTATGAACTAACTTCATGCCTGTTATGCCTCCATTGATTGTAGAACTCGAGTTGTTAAGCTCCAAATTCCTAATGAGCCAGTCTTAGAGTGGAGAAGTAGTTCAGCAGTGACTAAGGGTCATTTTATTTCGTACCTTAAGGCAACAAATTTAGTGTCCAAGGGGTGGGTCTATCACTTAGTCTGAGTTAATGACTCTAGTGTTGAGATACCTCCCACTCAGTCAGTTTCAGTAGTAAAAGAGTTTTCAGAAGTCTTTCCAGATGATCTACCCCGAGTCCCTTCTGAGAGAGATAGACTTTGGTATAGATGTTCTCCCAGATACTCGTCTTATATCTATTCCGCCATATAGAATGTCACGAGAAGAGTTGAAAGATCTCCTTGATAAGGGCTTTATTCGACCAAGTGTCTCACCTTGGAGCGCTCCGGTCTTATTTGTGAGAAAGAAAGATGGTTCCCACTTCTAAGAATTGATCAAATTTTCGATCAGCTTCAGGGTGCTTCTTATTTTTCAAAAATAGACCTCAGATTTGGCTACCATCAGTTGAAAGTAAGGGAGTGTGATATTCCTAAGACAACTTTCAAAACCCATTATGGTCATTATGAGTTTCTGGTCATGTCCTTTGGTTTTGGTTATTATGAGTTTCTGGTCATGTCCTTTGGTTTGACCAATGCTCCTGCAGCATTCATAGACCTTATGAATTGAGTTTTCAAACCTTATTTAGATATGTTTTTTATCGTCTTCATTGATGACATACTAAGCTATTCAAGGAATGAAGAAGATCATGCTAGTCATCTCATGATAGTTCTCCAGACTTTAAAAGATAAAGAGTTATATGCCAAGTTCTCTAAGTGTGAGTTTTTGTTGGAGTCTGTGGCATTCTTAGGCCACATTGTGTCTGTAGAAGGAATTAAAGTTGATACCCAGAAGATAGAGGCAGTGCAAAATTGGCCTAGACCCACATCTCCAACTGACATTAGGAGTTTCTTGGGTTTGGCTGGCTATTATAGAAGGTTCTTGGAGGGGTTCTCATCTATTTCATCCCCTTTGACCAAGTTGACTCAGAAAATAGTAAAGTTTCAATGGTCTGAAGCTTGTGAGAAAAGCTTTGAGGAATTGAAAAAGAGGTTTACTAATTCCCCAGTTTTGACCTTACATGAAGGTATGCAAGGCTTTGTGGTGTATTTTGATGCGTCTAGAGTGGGTTTGGGTTGTGTGTTAATGCAGAATGGAAAAGTTATAGCTTATGCGTCCAGACAGTTGAAAGTTGATGAGAAAAATTACCCAACCCATGACTTAGAGTTGGCTGTTGTAGTATTTGCTTTGAAAAGATAGCGTCACTATATGTATGGTGTTCATGTAGATGTATTAACTAATCACAAGAGTCTTCAGTGTGTGTTTACTCAGAAAGAGCTTAATCTAAAACAAAGGAGGTGGTTAGAATTACTCAAGGATTATGACATGAGTATTCTTTACCACCCAGGTAAGGCTAATGTTGTTGCTGATGCTTTAAGCAGGTTGTCTATGGGTAGTACTCCCTATGTTGAGGAAGAAAAGAGAGAGTTAGCGAAAGATGTGCATAGACTTGCACGCTTAGGAGTCTGACTGATGGATTCCACAAAAGGAGGAGTAGTGGTGATGAATGGGGCTGAATCTTCATTAGTGTCAGAAGTGAAAGAAAAGCAAGACCAAGATCCTATTTTGCTTGAATTGAAGGCAAATGTTCATAAGCAAAAAGTATTAGTTTTTGAACAAATGGGAGATGACGTATTGACATATCAAGGTAGATTGTGTGTACCAATGGTGGATGAACTCCAAGAGAGGATCATGGAGGAAGCTCATACCTCCATATATTCCATTCATCCGGGTACCACAAAGATGTATCGCAATTTGAGAGAAGTTTATTGGTGGAGTAGCATGAAGAAGGGCATTGCATAATTTGTTGCTAAATGTCCGAATTGCCAACAAGTTAAAGTAGAGCATCAAAGGCCCGATGGTTTGGCCCAGAATATAGAACTTCCGAAATGAAAGTGGGAGATGATTACTATGGACTTCATCACAGGTTTACCAAGGTCTCGCAGGCAGCATGATTCGATATGGGTAATTATTGATAGAATGACAAAATCAGCCCACTTTTTACCGATAAAGACTACCCATACAGTAGAGGATTATGCCAAGTTTTATCTTCAAGAAGTGGTTAGACTTCATGGAGTTTAGGTCTCCATTATTTCAGACAGAGGTGCGCAATCAACTGCACAGTTTTGGAAGTCATTCCAAAAAGGTTTGGGTTCAAAGGTGAACTTTAGTACTGCATTTCATCCTCAGACTGATGGGCAAGCAGAGCGCACTATCCAGACCTTAGAGGATATGCTGAGGGCCTGTGTGATTGATTTCAAAGGAAATTGTGATGATCACCTACCCCTTATTGAATTTGCTTACAACAATAGTTACCACTCTAGCATCCAAATGGCTCTTTATGAAACTCTTTATGGGAGAAGATGCAGATCTCCTATTGGATGGTTTGAAGTTGGCGAAGCTGGGTTGATAGGACCTGATTTGGTTCATCAAGCTATGGAGAAGGTGAAAGTGATTCAAGAGAGGTTGAAAACGACGCAGAGTCGTCAGAAATCCTACATTGATGTTAGGAGTAGGGAGTTAGAGTTTGAAGTAGATGATTGAGTGTATTTGAAAGTTTCACCCATGAAAGGTGTTATGAGATTTGGTAAGAAGGGGAAGCTTAATCCCCGGTATATTGACCCTTACATAATATCAAAAAGGGTAGGTAATGTAGCTTATGCATTGGATCTACCACAAGAGTTAGCCGCGGTTCATCCGGTCTTTCACATCTCCATGTTGAAGAAGTGCATGGGAGATCCTCTATTGATCATACCAACTGAAGATATTGGGATCAAGGAATATAGCTTATCTTATGAAGAGATTCCAGTTCAGATCTTAGATCGCCAAGTTTGCAAGTTGAGGACTAAGGAAGTAGCATCAGTCAAAGTCCTTTGGAGGAACCAATTTGTTGAGGAAGCTACTTGGGAAGCTGAGGAAAATATGAAGAAGAGATATCCACATCTCTTTGAAACCGTAGAAATTCCAGATCAAGGTACTAATTCTTTTCTTAGTACTCTTTAATTATGAGACTGCATGTTGTGTTTGCATTGTTTGTTGGGTGTTTGAGCTGAATGTTAGATGTTACACCCTTAGCCTACTAAGAGTAAGCTCATTCGAGGACGAGGACGAATGCTCCCAAGGGGGAGATATTGTAACATCTCGCCAATCTATATATCTATATATCTATATATATATATATATATATATATATATATATATATATATAGCAGAAATATCAAAATGGTGACGTGGCGCTCTCTCAGGCCTGAATT
>JAJOOO010012594.1:0-67396 GCA_029582685.1 Solanum piurae | reverse complement strand
ACATCAGTAAGATTAGATTTAATAATTCATTTGCATTTTCTGATTGTTCTACAAGTTATTCATATATCCTTATTTATGTTATATAGTCTACAATGGGAGGTCCATCACATTCTACTTTCAGAATCACATATGCAACTACACAAACATCAGTAAGATTAGATTTAATAATTCATTTGCATTTTCTGATTGTTCTACAAGTTATTCATATATCCTTATTTATGTTATATAGTCTACAATGGGAGGTCCATCACATTCTACTTTCAGAATCACATATGCAACTACACAAACATCAGTAAGATTAGATTTAATAATTCATTTGCATTTTCTGATTGTTCTACAAGTTATTCATATATCCTTATTTATGTTATATAGTCTACAATGGGAGGTCCATCACATTCTACTTTCAGAATCACATATGCAACTACACAAACATCAGTAAGATTAGATTTAATAATTCATTTGCATTTTCTGATTGTTCTACAAGTTATTCATATATCCTTATTTATGTTATATAGTCTACAATGGGAGGTCCATCACATTCTACTTTCAGAATCACATATGCAACTACACAAACATCAGTAAGATTAGATTTAATAATTCATTTGCATTTTCTGATTGTTCTACAAGTTATTCATATATCCTTATTTATGTTATATAGTCTACAATGGGAAGTCCATCACATTCTACTTTCAGAACCACATATGCAACTACACAATCAAGTCAACCAAGTTCTGTTTGTGCTGACACAACATCTGTGCCAAGACCTCCTCAAAATAGGGTTCAAGTTGGGACTGGAAGAGGATTGGGAAGAATAAAAGCTAATGCAAGAGGGACCCCATTTGTTACTGAAAGAGATAGTTCTTCTAGTCAACTGCCACCTTTATAAGGTCACAAGAGACCATACAGTTCTGCCTCATTTGCTGCTGCTACTGGAGGAAACAAAAGGCTTGCAACTGGTTTTTGTGTTTACTCTGATCCTACAACTGGAGCCCAAGTATTTAATGTATGTTCACTTAATATGTTTACTCTGTTTTGGTGTATATTCTGATAGACATATTATGATCTTACCTTATCTTACATTTTCTTTGTTATATTACAGCCTGGTACATCAAGTGAGAAGATTCTACATGGGCCAACAAAATTGAAGAGTGCTTCACCAATCAATATAGACATTAGCTTTAAACTTCGTGGCCTAAAATGGAAGGGAAAAGATGCAGTTGGCACCTCACAGTTGCAACAAATGAAAGCAAACAGGAAAAACTGGAAGTAGTTCATTTGGAAAGTTGTTATGATTTTGGCCCATGTTAAAAGGGTCTTCAACAAGCTACTCTCTAGTTTATTTTGAACACTCGTGTAATGTATTTTTGAACCATGCCTTTGTGTTAGCAAGACTATGTATTTTTGAACCATACTAGACAACGGTTTTTGATTACCTCTCAATGCATTTGTGTTATGTATTTTTCAACCATGACTTTGTGTTATGTATTTTCCAGCCATGCATTTGTGTTATTAGCTCAGTTTGTGAACAACAACTACATTACCTCTCAATGCATTTGTGTTTTTGTCAATAAGAGTAGTCGATCCCATAACTAATTTCAAAACATAGGGCAAGTTAGAAAACAGAGGCAAGTTATAAAAGAGACGTTGATCAATTCACACTGGAAGTTACAAAAGAGACACTGATCAATTCGACACTGATCAATTCACATTCAAACTTCTAATTTGATACAAAATATGAACTTAACAGACCAATTAAGTACAACACTAATTGATCTAGAATAACCTCCTAACTACTGCAAAACTAAACAATTAAGTACAACACTAATTGATTTAGAATAACCTCCTAACTACTGCAAAACTAAACAATTAAGTACTACAATCTTGTACTACAATCTTGAACTACACAATATTAAAGAACCATTTTATAGTTAGCAGACAAAGAAAAACAATCACAACTCGGTTAAATTTGATATTTTCCCAATCCCTTTGGAGTTTAACTTCCTTGACCTTCTTGTTCAATACCATTATCTTCTCTTCATTTTCATTCAATTGAAATTTCAAAGAATCCCTTCTTCAAGCTCTTTCACTTTTCTCTTTAGTCGATCAATCAGATTTTGACCATCTATGAATCTATTCATTAAGGATGATTCATCAGCATTTTCAAGTGACAGATCAATCCATCTAAAATAGCCACATCCACCATTTTTCTACAAACCACATAACAGTAATAAATATACAAAAATGTTAATTTTTCAAATAATACAATAACATTAGTTTTTATTCGAATAATTACAAACCTTTGATGCTTTGCATCCAAAAAATCGACGACCTGGGTTCAATGGAGTCCTCGAAATTTTCAGTCGACAATGATAACCACACTTACATACATCGACTTCCTCGATATTCACTAAACTTTGCGACATTTGATATAAGAAAATGGCTTGATTTAGAAGAGAGAAACGTTGGATATTTAGAGAAAGAAGAGAGAATTGGGGATTTAGGGTTCTAAAATGGATTTGGGGATTTTATATCCAAGTTAAATTTTTAACGTTGGATGTCTTAAATGCAGGGTAAAAAATAAGAGAAAAAACAATTCACGCGCCCCATTTGCGTGAATCACAAACGATTTGCCATGTAGGCAAAAAATTCTTAGACGGTTCAAATTTGGGGTGGTAGAGGTGTTCAATAGGTACTAGGTGTAGTTGATGTGTCTAAATGAATAATGAGGACAACTTTGAGGGGCTGGAGATGACTTTAGATGATATAAAAATTGCATGGAAGCACATGAAGTAAATGTTAAAAATAAGAAGGAAATGAAATATAAATAATATAAAATAAAAATCAGTAAAATAATTTAAAATAATGAAAATAAAAAATAAATTAAAACAAAAAAACAAAAAAAAATTAAAAGAAGAAATTAAAAATTAATGAGCTTTGTAAGACCTAATGTTATTATGATCAATTCTTCAAACATGGCCCTTTACACATAAAAATTGTCAACACCTCCCAAAGAATATTCAATAATTTTCCTTTGCTTTGTAAATCGTAACAGCCCAAAAGGCCCAAGGAAGACGAAGAAAAGGTGGGAGATGGAAACAGGGAAGATTATAGTTGAGAAAGTAAGAGGAAAATCAACACTTACTAAGTGCTTTTCAAAGTATCCCCTCAAATTCATCAACCCCAAAAACGTCGGTTACTCCTCCCCTCAAAAATTCTTCTTTTCCCTTCTTTCTTATCAAATTGATTTCTCTCTCTTAATTTCATAGGTGGCTCCTTCTCAAACTGATGTTGTTTGGATTTACGCCATCACTTATGGTGGAGGAATTGTCTCTGTATGTCATCAACAATTGTAAATTTGTTTAACCAAGTTGAGGCGATTTTCACATTATGGGTTATATTTGAATCTAATGTTATGTGGCCATATTTCTAGGGAGATTCTATTGCATGTGATATTACGGTGGGAGATGGTTGCACCACTGTTTTGACCACTCAAGCTTCTACTAAGGTTAAAGTCTATCGATAAGTTGATTGCATATTAGCTCTGTGGATTTTGTAGCTTGTTTCATTTTCTAATAATACTGTAAAATTTTCATTGCAGGTGTATAAAGCTGTGGGAACAAAGATCTCTGAACAAGTGTTGGAGGTAATGCCATTCTAAAAAATTACTCCCTCCATTTCAATTTGGTGTCCTGTTTTGACTTGACACAAGGTTTAAGAAAATACTTTTGAATCTCGTGGTGTGATATGTCAAATATACAAAAATGTCTTTTAATTATGTGGTCTTAAACATGCCACGTGGAGAGTTGGATTAAAGAGTTGCTAAAAAGAAAAGAGACACTCTTTATGAAATAAACCAAAAGGGAAAGTAGGACAAACAAATTGAATAAAAGGGAGTAAATGATTCTTCACCATTATATTTAGGTGTATAACTTCTTAATGCATTCAGATAGATCCCAAAAATATGGTACTTGCATAGTACAATAACAACAACATATCCAGTGTAATCTCACAAGTGGGATCTGAAAATGATAGGATGTACGCAAACCTTACCCCTACAATAACAACAACAACATATCCAGTATAATCTCACAAGTGGGATCTAAAAATGATAGGATGTACGCAACCTTACCCCTACCTTTGTGGGGTAGAGATGTTATTTTCGATAGACCCTCGACTCAAAAGATATGTAATCAAAATAGGATGGAAAGGAAAATAACAACAGGAAAATAGCTAGATAAACAAAGCCATCTAAGTAACAAGTAGTAGTAAAATTGAAGAAAAAGATACTATGCAAATACTAGGTAAGACTACTAAATAAGGAGAAAATGAGAAAAGGAGCTTAGATCCTTGCCTCTCCCTCGGGAAAGTACTTCAACACACAATTATCTACTACCCTTTCACCTTAATCCTTCACTTGCAAACCTCCCTATCTAAGGTCATGTCTTCAGTAAGCAGAAGGTGTATCATGTCTTGTTTGATCACCTCCACTTGTTCTTCTTTGGCCTACCTCTACATCTGTTAGGACTTGTTATAGCCAAACTCTGACACCTCCTAACTGGTACCTCCGTGCATCTCCTCCTCACATCCCCAAACCACCTCAACGTCGCTTCCTTCATTTTGTCCGCCACAAAGGCCAATCATCTTATCCTGTAACTTCGTTCCTAATCTTGTCTCTCCTACTATGCCCGCCCATCCATCTAAGTATCCTTATCTTCTGAATATGTGTGTCCTTCACGGGACAACACCAGTGACGGAGTCAGGAATTTCGCCAAGGGTGTTCAAACTTTAAAAGAGTCGATAATTTTTTTTTAGCGAAGTGGGTGCACAAAACATTTTTTTTTACTGATGAGTGGGTACACCCGAATTTAAAAATTAAATTACATATCACTTAATAACTAAATCATACGAAAACTTAAAATTATTAAACTATCGATGGTATAAATCAAAACTAATGGAGAAAAATCAACAAAAACAATTTTAGCTACTAGTTGAATATACTCCCTCTAGTTCATATTAAGTGAATTGTTGAGACTTTATTCATGATTGAAAATAAATGAATGTTTTGAAGTTCGAGAGAATAGTTAAAACTTTTTTTTTCATATTTACCTTTTCTTTAATAAGATTCTTAACTATTTTACATTTTCTAAAAAAATAGTTTAGAAATAATCAAAAGTATAATAGTGGATAATAACTTTAATTTTATCTTTAAAAAAATTCTTGAGAGTGTTATACCTAATAATTCACTTAATATAGATCGAAAATATAAAAAAAAATTCTTAATTATTAGGTTAATCAAAATTTAAGACGAAGAACATAAAGAAGATTCGTGGGCTTTTATATCTGTGTTTTTTGTTTAAAAAATAGATTGTGTTAAAAAAACATAGCTAGTGAGGATCGAACGGGAACGGGGGCTGCTGTTCTGTGTTTTTCTTTAAAAAAAAAAGATTGTGTTAAATAAATGTAGCTAGTGAGAATCAAACCGCAGACCTCAAAGACATAAATGAGCATGCTTACCACCATACTACAAGCCTTTATTTTCTCTAAGGGTGTTCAATTAGTTATATATCCAGATAGTAGACAATATTTTATCTATATACACGGTTGAATTTTCCGACGGGTGTTCGGCTGACCACCCTTACTTGGCTGTAGCTCCGCCCCTGGACAATACTCTGCCCCATACAATAGTATAGGTTGGTCACATTCTTATCACATAATAGCCCAGATGTGTGCCTCTGTTTCACCCACCCCTCTCTAATATGGTGGACGACATCATCGTCAATTTCTCCATTTTCTTAGATTATAGGCCCAAGATACTCTAAACTCCCCCTCTTGGGTATGACTTATGAATCGATCTTCACTTTTACCTTTGTTTCATATGTTACGTCATTGAACTTGCACTCTAGGAACTTAGTTTTAGTCCGGCTTAATCTGAAACCTTTAGATTCTATGGTTTGTCTCCAAACTTCCAGCCTATCATTAATTCCTCTGCACATCTCGTCTATCAAAATTATGTCATCTGGGAATAACATGCACCACGACACATCCCATTATATATGTCTCGTCAATTCGTCCATCACTACGGCAAATAGGAACGAGCTAAGGGATGATTCTTGGTGCAACCCCCATCATGATCTAGAGTGTTCTGAGTCACATCTGGTTGTTCTTACTCGGGTCTTGGCTCCATCGTATGTCCTTAATTTCCCTAATGCAAGCCACATGTACACCTCTAGACTATAAACACCTCCCTAGGAACCAAAGTATTATATCAAATTTGATGATGCAAAAAAAAGCAAGCGAATGCTAGATCTTTAGAGAGATAGCTGAAGGAGAAGAAGATAAAGAAAGAAAAGAAAGAAAGGGAAATTGAGAACCTGAAATTGGTGTCAAAATGGTTGAGCTGGAAATTGTGTAAACGGAGTCCTTGATTTTGAAATAGTCTGCATTAGTTAATATAGGTAGCTATCAATCAAGTAGGATGGATAGAGTTATGAGCTAACTTGCTTTCATATGTGATTGTACTTTATGTATTTTAAGAAGTTGATATGGTTAACTTATGAAAGAAAAGACATACAAAGGATACACAACAACTTCCACTTCTGGATACAGCCATAATAAAAGATACATAATAGCATCCACTTCTGGATACAGCCATAACAAAAGATACTGTGGTGTGATCATTGGTTCTAAATTTTAAAATAAGGCCTATGCCTGAATTTGCCACTTCTTTTTTGATGACTGTGGTGTCCGGGCTAGCTTTCACGCACCTCGATTAATTCCACGGGATACTTGCCACTTTCCACCAGCAATAGGTATCAAGTAACTCTATGCACCAAGGTTAGGGCATATGTGAAGAATTACCTAGGGTCTGTTTGGAAAGCCACCAGTTAACTGGAATTGATGTAATTACTAGGGTAGTAATTACCAGCCTAGTAATTACACAACCTAGTAATTACGCTGACCTATTTGTTTGCCATAGTATAATTACAAGTGTACTTTTTGGTTGCACAAGTGTAATCATAAGGTTATTGAATTTTAAAAATAAAAATTAATTATTTAAAATTAAAATTCTATATTAGACAAATAAGGGCCTTTATAAATAATATTAAATTAAATATTTAAGATATATATTGTCTCTTGAAAATATATTAATTAATAAACATATGTTAACTAATATTATAAAAAAAAAAATTGATATATTTTTTTCAATTTAGTATATTTTAATTAAATTAATCATAAAAATTAAAAGTACATAATTTCTATGAACATCATGAAATGCATGTTTGACAAAAAAATTAATATTATAAATATAATATCAGAAAATTATAAAACATTTGACAAAAAGATAATCTATCAACTCTAACTTAAAAAAAAATAGCTTGTAATGTAAAATATCAAGTCAATAGCATGGAATCACATGACGTAAAAGTTGAGAATAAGAAGGAAACAAAATATAAATAATATAAAAAAATATATTTAGAAAATATTAAAATATTAAAAATAAAAAAAACAATTTAAAATAATAAAAATAAAAAATACATTAAAACGAAAAAAGTTCAAACAAAAATAAAAGGAAGAAATTAAAAAGTAATCAACTTGTAATTACACCATGTAATTACCAGCAATTCACAGTGTCCCCCTATGAATTGGAGAGTGTCATTACACCCTGCCAATTACACCCAATTACGTGATGACCAAGTAATTACATGTCCAACCAAACAGGACAGATAGTGTAATTACACCAATTACACCAAATCCAATTACCAGGGTGGCTTTCCAAACAGGCCCTGAGTGTTTTTGTCTCCCTTGTATTTGAATGCAAGACCTCATGACTCTCAACCAATTCATTGACCCCTAGGCCACACCCTTGGGTGCATATCAGTACCAATTTATAACGAAAACAGTGAATTTTCAGTTCAAAATGTAACTTTTGGTAAACAGATGATGAGGATTGTGGGAGAACATGTAGTAAGTTCTAAAGAGCACATCATTATCTTTTTTTTTGTTATTTATCATTTTGGATCCTTCTAACTATCTAATTTGATCCCTAGCTAGCCATCTTAGTAAAAGTGGTTGTTATGATGCTGTAGGCAAGAATAGGAAGCAATGCCTTTTTGGCTGTAATTCCAGATCCGGTGACCTGTTTCTCCACTGCAAAATATTCCCAGAAGCAAGTGTTCAAAGTTATGTCAGACTCAAGTTTGCTTCTTGTTGATTGGCTAACTAGTGGCCGTCATGAAAGAGGAGAAAAATGGGATTTTGATCTTTATAGGAGCATGAATAACATCTTTCATAATGGTGATGAGCCTTTATTCCTTGATACAGTAAGTTTCTTTGTTTATCAGTCTGTATTTTTTAATGTGTAGAAAGTAGTATACATTTTTTATAAAGTACAACTATATCAGGCTCTTCTGTTTCAATCTGCCCTTTCCATAGCAAGAAACATGGATATCTCATTTTGCTTAACAAGAAACATAGATAGTCACATCTGTAGGAATTTCACTTTTAGATAATTGGAATAAATATTGTGGGTTTTGCCTTTAACCTGTCCGTTTCGGTAATCACACTATTTTGTTGTTGTTCCTATTTCTTTTTTTGAAAAATGCTTTGTACTGCTTTCCTCATTAGTTGTCATGCTTTCTTCACTGCCGTTTTCCCTTTCCATATTTATTTTGATTTGCTGCACTTGAGCCGAGGGTCCTTCGGAAACAACCTCTCTACCTCCACAAGGTAGGGGTAAGGTCTATGTACACTCTACCCTCCCCAGATCGCAATTGTGGGATTTCTCTAGGTATGTTGTTGGTTCCTTTAACCTGTCCATCACTTCTTTTATTGCCTTTATTTCATGTCAAAAATTTATTAATTTTTTTCTCTTACATCTTGGCTCTATCTTACATAACCTGCTATGTATAAGCGATCTTAGCATCATCTAAATTAAGAGTGTCAACAAGGAGCGGATATTCCTTACAGATGTCCCCTAGATGGTTGTAACCCTGCAAAATCTGATACATCCAGTACTGGCATAACAAGGAAACCAAAACAACAGAAAATGGTATCATGAATTGCTAACAGGAACGCCATAAAGAAGAAAGTAGCTAAATGTTTTTAAATTTTAACCACGGTAAATGAAAAAGCTTATAGAAAATAATGCTATGCTTTCTCAGCTCCTATTCTTCTCTTAGTCTTACTGGTCTCGTTGACAATATTGCTAGGAATTTTTCAATGCTTTGTCCTCATTTTGCCTCATATAGCATTTGGAGAAGAAAACTTTTCCAATTGACCCCTGCCCTCCCAAATTAAAGAATACAAAGAGAAGTACTAGAGAGACAGGACTGCGGTGACAACTTGAACAATTATAATGAAGTAGCAACCTCTGCCTTATTTCTGATTAAGGCTGTTGAGTAACTATGTCCTAGTCAGTTCCATCTTTTACAACTTGCACCGCACAGGGGCGGAACCACATTTAATGGTGTGGGTGTCCGCGCACCCATTAACCCTGAGCAGAAAATGTGTTTTTGTATATAGAAATTTTAAAGACACTAGATAAATATTTTGTGTGAGCACCCATAGAATGAAAGAATGGACGAGTGCCCTGGTTGAGCCATTACTTTTTGAGTTGCCAACCTCAGAGAATATTGGGTTCGACCCTCGGCAACAACACCCAATCATATTATCAAAACGGGCTGATTCATCTTTTTAATTCTTATTTCCCTAACTTTTTATTTTCTTCCTCCGTCGCTGACGTTCTGTTTTCCTTCCACTCTTCCTTTTCCTTTCGTTAATTATAGTGGCAAAACATGGAAGAAAAATATACAATCCAATAAAACAACCATCTTTAGTTTTAAATTCAAATGCTTTATCTTGAGTGATAATGTGCAAACATAACCTTTTGGTTCAATTTTGGGATGTTTTCTAAAGCAGTTGAACTTATTACTGATTGGAGCTTTTGCATATAATCTTTGGTGTTTTGATTTACAAAATTGGTATTTAAGAAATTGAGAATTTCTGAGAAATAAATTTTAAAAATTTACTGACTTGCGTTGAGTTTTATGGGTAGGTTGTATAACTTGGTCTTTCAATACCTTCCTCATTCATTGACTACAGAAAAATTGATTTATCTAACCTTTTTCATGATTCTTTAAATAGTTGTCTAGTTTGTTAAGTAAAACGTAAGATTTCTATAAATAATGATAATATTATTTATCATTTTACAAATACCATGGAACTATATGAGAACGATTGTAGATTTCTTTTTTTGGTAACAATAATATTAGTTTCAACTTGCTCGTAAAATTATTTTTAACCATCAAGTTTCAAGTAGTTGTGCACTTATGGTATGTAGCTAATTACATCTATAGTCGTTGAGCACCCACTACCTTAAAATCCTGGATGACACTTATGGTATAGTAGTTGCCAACCACTTGTAAGTTGTAACTAATAAATGTGTGAGGCACACATTTGTGTATCTGGAAACGAGTCATAAAAATGATGTACCATATCTCTTCTCTGTTTTCCAACTATGGTCTGCTAGATGTAGTCCAAAAATCTGTTGTACTGACCCCGGCATCTCCACCCTAGAGACTTCCCTGCCTCTTAGCTGGACCCCTGATGACTGCTCTCTACCTTTCTCTTTCTTTCTCAATAACACAGAACCAGCCTTTCATTTAGGGCATGACTCATGATGTTCCTTTCCATCTCCATAAGGGTCTTAGCCACTAACGAATATCACTTGATCGATCGCATATCCACGGGTGCTCCTTTTTTTCCAATAGGGAATCTCCCTCACACTGATCTTCTATTTCAAATGAGATACTTAGAGTGACTCATCTGAACATCATGTTTTTCATGTCATGCTGCAGCTATTTAACTGTTTTTCTTTTAATCAGGCATTGCTAGAACAAGGAACATGTTCAGATATAGCTGAGCGTATGCAAGACTATCAAGTGATCGCAATGGTGATATTACTGGGGTGTGTAGGTTACTCACCTGGTACTTATATTCTTCACTCCCCCATTGTCATTCCTTTTCTGGTTCTTAGTGTTATTTTTATTTTTTAAGCCAGCATTCATCTGTTTTGGAAAAAAGGAAGATCAACCTTTGTTACTTGTTTGCAGGCCAAAGTTGAAGCACGTTCAAAACCAAATCCAGGAAGATGTAAAGAAAATAATGTCTCAGAGTTTACACATGCCTACTATTGGTTCAAGGCAATCCACTAGTAGACATAATGATCATCACTTGACCAAACCAAGTTTTCTTGCTTCCTGCAGCATATTTGGTCCAAAGGTAACATACATCAACACCTACTCCATCTCTCTAGTTGTCTTATATGTGAATGACCTGTGAATTTCAGGTCTAGTTGTTTAAGCATATCAATTAGGTCTTTGTGCAAATAAGGTCTTTCATTTCTCTTGATATACCTTACCTGTAAATTTGACAGTGTTATCTATTTAATCTATTTATTGCTTTAACAACCAAGTCAACCCCAAAATATTTACTTGGGTTGTGCATGTGTTGCTTTTATCCTCATTTGATTTATTTTGTACTAGTTTTCTTTTTTTCTTTGTTTTCTTCACTTATTAGCCCCTCTCCATGTTGGTCTTCCAAGACTTCAAAAATATCTGACACATAATCCTTTATTTGCTACTCTCTCCGTTTCACTTTGTTCTACACTTCTACAATTTCTAGAGGTGACCACATTTTTCTTAAATATTTTTTCAATATATTTTGAATTTATCAGTTTTGACATATAGTACTTTTTATGTTGTTCCCAAATATGCAAACTTTATTTCCAAAAACTTGAAGAATTTATATCTGGATTCACACCAAAAATTAAGTACTTCAACCTTCATACTCCGAACCATGCCAAACAAAGTGGAATGGAGGGAGTTCTCCACTTGCAATTTTGTTGTGCTGGGCTGTATACTGTTTGTCACAGAAATACAATATCGGAATACCATCACCAAATTTTCTGTTGGACATCCTGTTTTGGACTTTTTTTCTACTACATTTTTATTTCTTTTCATACCATGGAATTTGATGGAAGTATTGTTTACTACCATTTAGAAAAAAAAAAGAATTCGGCACTAGTATTATAATCTAAACATGCTCTTCCCATGCTGTTAATTTTTGAAGTGCAAACCAGAATTCACTTCCATGCTATGCTTCATAAGAGATATATCCTTGCAGGGAATTGGAGTTGTTACTCGAATAGCTGCCATGACAACTGAATCAGTGTACAATTTTCTGCAACATCAGTTGTCCAGTATGGAGCCACTACTTGGTGTCAAGCCATATTCTTACGCAAGTTAATAAACATTTTCTTGTTCACTTTGAATGACATGTAAGTAAGATCATTTCCATATGCCCAATCCCCATTTCGCCATTTTGTTTGTAGTCCTTGTATCTAGAGAAATTTGATTATTATTTTTTCGATTGGAGAAAGTTGAATTGGTGTCTAGTTCTGCATCTGAATTGACAACCAGCATCACTGTTCATGTCATGTTTTTTGGTTTATGTGAAGATAAAGGTGGTATAGGATGCACATAAAGAACCGAGATCTTATTCTTGAAAATACATATGTTCAATTGCCATTTTATTAGCCATTTGCATAATAGGCTAGTATGGAAATTATGGAAGATCTTCTTTTACTATGAGTGTATTTTCACTAACATGACCATCCTAGTTGCAGGTATGCGCGGATGGATCACTAGCTTTTACAATGAGGAGGAAGTTCTCACTGTATGTGCGGATGGATCAGTAGCTTTTGAACATGGGACAACCATTTAGGTGCTTACCGTTCATCGAGATGGAGTATAACCGTGCCAGATCAAGAATCTTAAAATGTTGTCATATCCAACAGGTTGTAGCATTCAAGCTGAACTGAAAAGTCCTATTTGGAGCAGCATGTATCCTATCTTGAGGAATCTTATAACCTGTTTTGTTGGGCTTATGCTTTTTTTTTTGGGCGGCTTAAAACACTTTTGTTTTGCTTAAACACTACAAAAATGCTTTAAAGCCAATTCAAGCAGGTTTTCAGTAGCTCAGTTGGTTAGCTACCAAACTTTCTCCGTTATTTCACCTTCCCTACCCCCAATTAAAATTTTATTTGGAAGAATTACCTACATACACCTCTTTATTTACAATATTTTCTATTAGTTACTACCATTCTAAAATATTATAAAAATTCCTAATTTTCCCCAAAAACCCAATCTTCCGAATTCACAAGTCATCTACTCCAAACTGACGTTTCCCCATTCCTATTTTCACCTTTTCAATTTCTCCCTATTTTCACTTCCATAATCTAATCAGTTACATCTTTCAACACAATTTGAATTTCAAAATCTCTCTCCAGTCAATTAAATTCAACTCATTGAATAGGTAGTTTTCGTCTTCTCCATTTTGCAATTTGTTCTTCTTTTTATTTTTATTTTTCATCATAAATTTTTTGATACATATGGATGATGCTTTTTCTATTAGTATTGGGATTACCCAATTAAACTCATCTAACATTGATCGAATTTATGATTCTAACGATGATAATTGGGTTGAAAACAAATCTAAACGTTTGCATGATCCATATCAATGATGAATCAGAATATTGAGAAGGCGAAGACGAAGAAGGATGTACCTTCATCTTCTAAAATGGATGTGGAAAAAAATCCAAAAAAGGGATAGAAAAGTTGCATCTGCAATTTCTCGACCTACACTATTCAGGGTATATATTTTCCGTCTATTTACGTTATTTTGATGTTTGATATTGCCTTTTGTTAGTTGCTTCAAAAATCTATACATTATTGATAAAGTGATGTTCTCATATTGCTATGTATCATGATTTAAATGTACTATGTTGATACATAAAACCCTAGTTTTGTTCTCTATTTGAATAATTGTTATAAATGTATTAAGTTATAAAGTATATCGTGTACAATGGGAGGTAATATGTAGAATGTTGTATCATATACAACATAATTTGTATTTAATACATAAATATTACATAATGAGTATATGAAGTTATAATTAATATCATATACAATTTCAATTCATTTTTTTTTCTCTCCACCCGGATCAATCCACCGACTTGGCTTCTTAGATTTAAGGTGATTTGTGTATCGAGTATCGACCCCAACGATATTATTGTTCCGTACAATTATGAAAGAAGATCCGGGCAAGATATGCACTACTTCAGGAATGAAAAATAATTTAGTAGACATTTGGACACAGAAAATATGATATTTAAAATAAATTAAGTAGTGGGCATTTGATCATAAAAAAAATCAAATGTTATTCATGTTGGTTGAAATTTTAAAAGTAGGAATTGGAGTAATAATTGTGTTTGACAAACTTACAAAAGAATATTTAGAATTGAAATGTATTTTTAAAATATGATTTATACCTTTTCGATCGACTAAATTTCTAAAAACTAACAAAATAATCAAACTTGATTAACCTACTTGAAATTGTCACGATCAAAATTTCTCGGGTCGTGCGAACACCTACTCTAACACCTAGATAGGAGAACACTTAATCCCAAACTGAATCATAACATGAAGAAGTGAACAATATAAACCACACAACCTTTTTAAAACTCCAAAATACTCAACTTAGTCCACTAAAATACTTTTTTTTGTAAAGAAAATACCCTGAACCCTCCTAAGGAACTAGTTTAAACAGGTACAAGAGCTTTTAAGAGAATAAAATATTTAAAATTGATAAGACACATCTCCCACAATAAAGGAAGAGAGGCAGAAGCTATCGGAAATCACATTCGTCTTCACCTAAGAAACATTCACTAATCCTACAACAGACTATGCCAAGTGGCATAACAAGAGTAGTATTAGTACAAACAACATGTATTGATAAGACATAATCGGTCGATCTGAATCCATCATAAATCATCATGCAAATAATCAAAGAACTATTAAATTTGGAGATAACATTAAGACCCCGATCCACTCAGTCACCACTCTTACTATAGGTAGCATTACCTTGAAACTCATACGCCCAACCTCAAGTCACTCCACCTTCTTCCGCTATCAACTCCACCATGTAGGTCATTCCGCTCTCACATCAGATCATAACATAACCCTTCTATCACATATAGATTTCTCGAATACAAGACCACTACTAATTCTGTGAACCAGTCTACTACTATCCCTCAAGCTCTCATGTCGACACCGTAGCCATTGGCCAATTTAGTAAACCACTTGGCAAGATTTTACTAAACCACTTTGGCTAAAATACTCCTTACCATATATATCTCAATCCTTACCATATATATCCCAGACGACACAGTTCAAGTTAGTGAGTAAACCCAACTCCCAGTCACCATCAATGCCCGCTACCATAAGCCGCAGCTGATTCATCGTAATTCGTACCTTTCAAGTACCCCGTACCACCAAGGACATCGCCTATACTATTTAACATGCAATTTCTATCTAAACAAAAATCATCCCTGCATTTAAACACAAATTTCGACCATAGATGGACTAACATGTAACAATTACATTACGAAGAAGTAAATCCGATTCACTCAGGAAATTCATACACAACAGTTAATGTATCAAGCATGGTAGCTAAGTCAACCGTTAGTAATTTGTATTGGCGTGGTACCCAAGTCAATCATGTATCATGTGTGATACTCAGTACCCAAGCCAACCAATAATATGTACAAGACGTGGTACTTGAGCCAATCAAGAAATATCTCGTATCAAGCGTGGTACCTAAGCCAATCGTTAGTTAGTCACACAAACACAATCACAATAATTCTTTTTGAGATTGACAACGTATTTTAATTCTTTTTGAGATTTCGCACAAGGTACAGACGGATCAGGACATTACATAAACATACAATCACATTTGCTCTACAAGAGTAATTCCATATATGAACTACTACATATTATTACAATTTATTTCTTTTTAATTATTTTTTTTAAAAACTTTTGAAGTTGGAGTTAAAGATGAAGTTGTGTTTGATTTTAATTTTTGCAATAATATTTAGTTATTTAAATGTGCTTTTTGCTAAAAAGTATGAAATGTGATTTAAAAATGGGTTATATATATATATATATATATATATAAATCAAAAAACAAAAATATAAGTAAAGTGAAAAAGTGAAAGTGGATAAAGTGAAACCAGATTTTGAATGTTCTGTAAACATTAAGTTGAAGTTGTTAGAATTTTCATGGTCAGACGCAAATTTAAAATAAAAGCAATTCTCAATGTTTTTGAATAATTGTTATGGTCAAACCGCAAACGGGTCATAGTATTTGATGTTAAATTAGAAAAAGAGTATTTGAATTAAAATTATATTTAAACATCCTTTTAAAAATAAGTTGAAACTAGATTAATATTTTTGTGCCTGTCACCAGAGAAAATGAAATATTTTATCCTTTTACAATATCAATGGAAGAAAACATTTTTTAGATTTATTATATGTAAACATAAAATTTTCTTATGGGTAAGCATAAAAATTTATTATATATATATATATATATATATAAAAGATAACACTAATTATTTTATTAAAAGGTTAGAAAATTATTTCTCCCTCCCACCTAACTGAGTGAGTAAAGTGAGTGATGATGTTTGCATGTGAACTAGTGTGAACACGTTACTATATATTTTATTCTGTCTTTATGATAAAGTTTGACTTTTTAGTAATCAGTGTTTTAAGATAGGTAAAACTATAAGAAAAATCAATGTGAAAATTAGTTACTCCTTCCGTGGTATATTAGATGAACATTTTTTATTTTAAACAGTAACTAAAAAAATTAGTAATAGACTAATTAACTGTACTAGTTTGACCTTTATTCATTTAATTAGTCTTTTAAAATAAAATATTTTTTGAATTTTTAAAATTTGTTTAAGCTTTCATATGCCATATTAATTATAGGGGCAAAATGATTTTAATTTAATTAATGATATTCTGAGTTAGTAAATAATCAAGTAATATGAGACAAATATTTTTAGTAAGATATCCATCTAATATAAGGGAGTATATAAGATCATTTAACAAGATTCTTTAGTATAAAATTAGTTTAATTTGTAAAACACAAGTGCAAATGCTTTTCGAGATTGTTTTAAATCTTCAATCATTTTCCCTTTTGAGTTTTCAGTAATCTTATTAAAACTTATATTTTTATTGACATATTTAAAATTTAATATATAACAAAAGATAATTATAGTGTACAACTCAAATTATTCAACACATCTCTTTATTTGAAGAAGAAAACAGAGAGAATACGCATAAGATATAAATATGAATTTGTAAGAAATGACCTCAAAAAGGAAATGTGACTTATAAGTTATAAATTAAATATTCTTCATTTTTGAAAATTCAAAGTTATCTTATTAAGAGTGACATAATTTTAATCATTCTATTTTATATCTTGAAGATAAATAATACGCATTGCTACGTATATAAATTGTGGAGTGAACACCATTGAATTGTTCAATATTTAGGACTAAAGTCAAATTAATATAGTCCAAGATGATCATTCGATTCATAAAGTGTGTTTGATCAACACTAGGAGAATATGTAAGAGGTTGAAAAATTATCTCCTTTATTTACAAAGTTGGATATCAAAATCAATGACATATTCATATACCGTAAAAGGTGATCAGTTAAACATTATTCATTAAAAAAATTATACAATATATATAGATTAAAATTACTTTTAAATCATTGGGTATGCTAATATTGATATATAGAATACATAATTCTTAATTTTGAATTCTGAAATTTCTAGCTTCGTCACCTATCAAAATGATATTTATTAAAATAACATGGTAGTCCAATGATGAATCAACAGACTCTGACTATTTGGCTTGACTAAATATGAGCATGGCTTTGGGATTAGTAAATCCCAACCACTATATTGTTTTGATTTTTGACTTTACAGTTTTGACCAAAATAGTGTTTACCTTTTTTTTGTTCAACACATTGATATTACTTCCTCTTTTTTTCTTCTGAAAAACAAAAGAGATTAGCTAATAATTTGGTTTTCATGCAAAATTTATTAACTTTGTTGATTTAATAGATGATCAAGAACTCATCTAAATCTAATTAAATAAAAATAATCTATATGTAAATACATATATTTTTTTATATATCATTCATTTAATTTTAATAGTGATAGACAACTCCATTATTTTTTATTATATAGGTGGTGGAATTGCTTTATCACAAAGCTAAAAGAAGGTTCAGTACTATCACGACTATGAACTTTAGTTTCTAAATAGAGTAATTAAACATGGTTGACCAGTAGTAAACTTGGACTCTAAATATTCTCCTCTTTCATTTTTACTTGTTTTTATTTAAAATAATTTTTTTTATTTATTATTTTTAATATATTAAAAAGTAATTTTTTCATGTTTTATTTTAATATTCATTACTTTTTTAAAAATTATTTATTAATATAAATTTATGATAAAATTTGTTTATCAATATTATTTCTAAAGAAACATGTAAAATTTAAAATAAACATAAACTAGCATAGAAAAATGTGGACAAGGGAATCTTTGAGATGACATAATCTCCTACAACTGCATTTATAGCGGTTTGTTTTAAAGTTGATAAAATCTACTTTTAAGTTATTTTTAGTTTTTAGAAATGTTTGACATAGTTAAAAATAACTTAAGATAAGTTCAAAATGACTTTAAAAAGTTAAAACCCAAAATACTCTCCTCTACTTTTTATTTTTTGACTTAAAAGTCATTTAAAATTTGACTTTTTATTTTTTGATTTAAAAACTACTTTTTTTCAGCCTATCCAAACAGACTCTTAGAGTTGGTCAAACTTACTTTTAAGTAATTTTTAACTTTTGAGAGTATTTTGTAAGGTTAAAAATAATTTAAAACAAGTTAAGAAATAACATAAAATAAGTTAAAAATAAAAAATAGATCTCCACCTACTTTGGTACTTTTTAACTTAAAAGTCATTTAAATTAGATTTTTATTTTTTAACTTAAAAACTAGAATAGTTTTTTTAAGTCAATCCAAACGTGCTTTTAAAACGGACAGGGTCTCGATCAGCAGACAAAAAGAAAGGAGCACGAAGTTTCCTTTGGTTTTTACCTCCACCGCCCCATATTAATTACTTATCAGCTTCTTCTTTTTCCAGGTTTTTTTAAGAAATTATAAATAAAAAAATATTTTTATTAATTTATTTTATTTTTATGTCTTACTATTAATAAATGATTTATTTTATTAATTTATCCTTTATCCGCTCTTTTGAAAAAGTAATTTTTTGGACTTATAAACTTATTTAGGCAAAAAAATATTAATTGTAATGGTAAAATAATTTTAAAAAATTTATTTTATTTTAATTTGATAAATTAATAAGTAAGTAGTTTGTGATAATTATTTATTAATAAGGTGGACAACAAGTAACGAATGGAGTAAATAATAGACATACCATATAAATATGCTATTTAATTTCACTTCAGGTTATATTTATGTCCTTCAATTATGGGTGTGCATAAGTAGACACTTAAACTTGTATAAAATTGAGTAAGTACACACACGCGTCCTACGCGTTATAATATATGTAGGACGTTACATAAGACACAAAATTGCTATGTAGAACGTCACACATGACGAATGTGTTTATTTGTTTAATTTCATATAAATTTTAGTGTCTACTAATGTACACTTAAAACTAGAAGATAAAACAGTCAGAATCAAAATAAATAATACGTGTATGTATTATCCCTAAATAACAACTCCACTAACTAGTTACTAGTAAAATCCAATATTTTATGTGTGATAATTAATTAGTATGAATTTTTTTTTGTTTCCCACTCGATGTTTGGAATCCACATTGGAGCCCCAATTAAATTTGAATCGAGCACTGCAGGACCTATTCGAATGTGACCCTCCCAACAAGATTTTATTCATATCCAGAGCTCAAACCCAATACCTCTAGTTAAAAGTAAAATACTCTCACCATGCAACACAATCATGTTGGTATGACAGTTAACTTAACCGTACGTTTTTCTGAAATTCAAAAAATGACATATGATAGCACATATTAATATTCAATTCGGAGAATTTGACCAGGATGCTGACGAAAGTTTAGTTGTAAAGTAGTCATATTCAATAATCGTCGTGCTTTATTTATTTTCACTTTAAAATATTAATTTAAATTATTCATATTCAGTCGTTATATCTATTTTTTTTAAAATATTTGAATAATTTTTATGTATATATTTAATTTTTAATTTTGTCTATCTTTTTTATACCTCCATCATTATCAACTATTACCTCTTACAACTATCATCACCTTAATCGCCACCACCAATCACTAGAAACAGTATCCACTAGCCATCATTTATTATTATCATTACTATTTTTTAGGGTTTTGTCCTAATTTTCTTACTTTATTTAAAGTTTAATTTTTTCGACAAAGTATTACCATAAATGTTTTAACTTTTCTTTTCCTGAAAGAAAAATATATTTTTCTCCCCTTGTTGGGTTTGAAAGTGATTAGGGCGTCATGCAGAAGCTTACAATTGCAAATATATCGGTGATAAATAAGATGACAAATAAAACGACAAATAAAAACATACTAAAAATATATTATTAATATAGTTTGGTCAAGTGACCTACATATAAACTAATATTGAAAAACATAAATATGTGTAGGGAAATCTCCCATAAACAAAACTCTCTAAACGACTACATTGAGGTGGATTCTATTGTGTTATGCTATGAGAATATGAATCTTCAATTTATAGATCTCCAAATTTTTTCTCTAAGGAAAGAATAAATTAAGTATGTAAGAAAAATAATGTTTTTCCTTTCAAAAAGAATCCAAACATTTATAGTAATACTTTGACTTTTCTTTTAAGGAAAAAATAAATTTCAAATAAGGTAAGAAAATCAAGACAAAACCCTAACAAATCTCTTTGTCTGGATTTTCTTGACAAAATTTGATTCGTCTTCTTCACATGCATGATAACCTTCGTTCTTCACATAATCTTTATCACTGCTGCTTGTCATGATTAAAAATAAAATTTAAAATATATGAGTTAAAAATAGTTTTAAAATATTTTATTTTTATTTTCAAAATTGCAGCAACATAAATGTTGAAAATATAGTTTAAATCTCTTCTCTGCATGTAGTTGGACAAAAATCTTCTTTATCATCAAATTAGTTGTAAATTGAGTTGAAACCGCGTTGAACCTGTCTTCAACCTCTATGAATCTGGGTCATTGAACCATTAACTATGATACCACTTATTGAATTGTGTCACCATCTCATCTAAAAGCTTAAGATGCCCCCTCACATGCGAGCCTGCATGGTTCTTTTTTCATGGGTCAAGCACGTAGATTTTTTTTTTAAAATTTGGGTGACGCTGAGATTCGATCCCAGGACCTCTGCATGTTTTGATACCATGTTACCTCTCACAACTATCATCACTTAATCGCCACCACCAATCACTAGAAATAGTATCCACTAGCCATCATTTTATTCTTATCATTACTATTACCATAGTAACTATCAATTACTCATGTAAATTTATAAATCATTACCGTCAACCACCATTGTATATATATCGCCAACCATCATAAAACTAACTGTAAATTACATGCCACCACTAACTAGATATCACAATCAACTACTATCCACCTTCAACCATCTTCACTACCAGCTACTATTCATAGTCACTATCATTAAGTAACATCATCTCAAATCAGCACTCATAACTATCACTAATTCATCGTTAATTATTATCATCACCAATCATTATATTATTAATATTTTACTAATATAGTATTAGATTAATTTAGTACTTATTTAAATTTATATTTATTAATTTTTAAGTAAAGACACATTTTATATATTCAGATATTGATAAAATAACAACCATAATTCATTAGTCCTTTAAATTTTAATTTTTTAAATATGTATTCATATTCGAAAATCTAACTCTTAATAGCTTCTTAATAATAGATGTGTATTTGTTCAAATTCAAACATCTTAATTTACTGAAAGAAATGAAGCCCAAAGGTGATATTTTTTTAGGAAAAGGGAGGAATATCAGAATTTTAGGTTTAGAAGGAAAATATTAACTTTTAACGGTTCACTTTTAGTAAAAGTAGTTAATCTAAAGTTACTTGTGTTTTAGAAAAAACAAGTGAGAGTTTTTATTATTTTTACCTTTAATTTTGATAAATGTAAAGAGAAATTAATATGTCAAAAGAAATAAATAATATTGAATTTAAAACTTTAAAAATAAATAAGAGTAGTTTGGGTGACTTGGCTAAAAATGCCAATTTGAAAATTCAATTTGTCATTTAGTCACAAGTTTTGATTGGTGAAAGAGACATCATTTATGATGTCACTATTTCAAGTTCAAAACTTGTCAAACTCTTATACTTAAGTCTTAAATAATACAAAATCATCTTCACTATCTGTAACACCTCAGATTGAAAAGAAGGAAAATTGCAGGTTTTTTAGAACTGGTGTCTGTACCGACGGACCGTAGGTTCACTTACGGGCCGTAGGTGGCAACCGCAGGTGGCAATTCAAATAATTTTCAAATGTCAAGTTCCAGTACCCTTTTTATGGTTCACTAGGACGATCCATCATTCAATGTACGAGTCGTAGGTAGGTCTCGTAGGTGAGCCCCAGACTTAGTGAAATTTTGAGGGCCAAAGCTGGACTTACGGTGGACATGTACAGACCGTACATGAGTCCCGTCGTTCGAGGGTCCAGAAACAAGTTCCTGAACCCCATCGACGGTTGACCAGGACGGTCCATAAATGGACTTACGGACTGTAGGTCCCACCATCAATGGTGTTCGACAATTATTTTTAAAAGGTCTTTTGGGTCTTTTCCTAATTATTCTAATCCAATACTATGTCGTTTTATCCTCTACCCTAGGCCCTATATAAACATTTTCCCCCCAAATTACCCAATTAAACTTATTCTCCTAATTTCTTAAAGTTGATCAAAGTTCTTCCCCAAATATTTCTCTCTCTAGGAAAGAAGAAGAGTTAGGGTTCCATTCAAGTCTCAATATTCACCATAGCTTTTGGGCTTTGAACTCCAATGTATGATGGTATTGACCTATGGAGTTCTTTCATCCATAGGGTTCCTAAAATACTCAATTTTGTAAAGTTAGACTTCCCAATCAAATAAGGGTGTTATTAAATTTCTGTGGGTTCCTTTCAATTATGATCCAATTAATTGATTTATGTCTTTTTATACATGAATTGAAGTAATTGCATGTTTTTAAGTTGAATCCCCATGAACCCATACATGACCCATGATTTCTAGACTAAGATGATATGATGTGGATTTTAAACTATGAAAGATGAATTTATGAAGATATGCATGTTCTTTATCAAATTGATATAAATGATTTAAGGTTGCTTTGAGAGTGAAACATCAATGTTGTTGTTGTTGTGAAAAGATTTCTCATATGCTACTCAAACATAATTGTGAAAGGATTTTCTCACATAAAAAATTCATAAGGTTGGAAGGTTTTCTCACCTAAGATGAATCAAGTTTAAGGAGCTATTCTAATGAATTTTAGCTTGGATTGGTTACTTGATGTGTCTTCCATGGATGATAAGACAAGTGACGATTATCCATGTCCCTTAATGATAAGACAAGTTAAGACTAATGACTAATCCATGAGATTTATGCTTAGCACCGAGTGGACAAGTGACGATTACCCATGTCCCATAAACTATGTGCCACCATAGGTTTGTCTTAGATATACATTAGCTAGTAGATCCACTTAAGCTTAAAGTTTATGGTTCTTACCTTGAAAAGCAAGGACATCTCTTTTCGGTGTGGGATAGACACCAAATTCCATGTTGTAGCTCACATGGTCTAAACGTCAATTAATGGCTACTTCCCACAAGAATGAACTAAGGTTACTTCTAGAAGTCTCTCAAATATGTTTAGCTTTCATTGATCATGATTATGACTTATGTTTTCAAACATGTTATTTTATGATTTAGCTTGGTCATTGCATGTCATATAAGTTCTTTTTGCGTGCTTTCGTAATTCTTATGCATTGCTATCATACTTGGTACATTCTATGTACTAACAAATACTCTTGCCTACATTGTTTTACTAATGTAGGGTCCGACGCTTCTATTCCGTACACTTGTGGCTAGTTGATACCTTGTAGCTTTTGACAATTGGTGAGTCCTCATGTTCCGAGAACCGAGACTATTTATTACTTTCTGTCTTTACATTTTGGATGTTGTATGTGATGTATGGGCAACGTCCCAATCACTCTTTAATGTAATAAATCACTTTGAGACTTATGTTAGACTTAGCTACTTTTTTGTCAAACTCTTATGACATAAAAACTGTTTTTTGAACTCTTTAAATTCTATTATCTTGTATGATGCATGCGCTTGTGTAGGGCCTCTCGAGGTCCTATACGCCATGTCACATCTAGGGTGTACTTTGGGTCGTGAAAAACTTGGTATTCAGAGCACAAGGTTTAGAAAGGTCCTCGGAAGTCTCTAAGCCACGTAGAGTGGAGTCTTATTCATGAGTGTGAATCAAGCCACATTTATGAATAAGAAGCTATAAGATGATTAGGAAACTCCACTTCTTTTATTACTCTAAAGTCGCGCAATAGATTGTAACTTTATATGTCCTTCTCCTAATTTCTATCAGATGATTTTCAGGATATGGCCCCTCGAAGAGCATACGCTAAGAGGACTGTGAATGAGAATGTGGAACGAGAAACTTCTCAAGCTCCTCAAGTTTTAGCCGACTTTTTGGCCGATCAAGTGACTAATGCGGAGTTTAGGGTTGCTTTTCAAGTATCGGCCCAAGCCATGACGGTTCAAGCAAATAGGGAGGTTGTGGTCCTCGTGAACCCAAATGCGGGTACAACGTCATCTAGAGTGAGGGAATTCACTAGGATGAATCCTCCGGATTTTCATGGTTCTAAGGTTAAGGAAGATCTTAAAGAGTTCATTGATGATGTGTACAAGATGTTGATGATCGTGGGAGTGACGCAGGTGGAAAATGTGGAATTGACCGCTTACCAACTTAAAGGTGTTGCTCAAGTTTGGTTCAACCAATGGAAAGCAGAGATGGCAGTTGATGCGGGTCCTTTTGATTGGGAAGGTTTAAGGCCGCTTTCCTTGATAGGTCCTTTCCCCTTGAGATGAGAGAGATAAATGTACTTAAATTCATCAACCTTCATCAAGAAAACATGAGTATAAAAAAATATTCTTTGAAGTTCACACAATTGTCTAGATATACTCTTATTATGGTTGTCGATCCTAGGGCAATGATTAATAAGTTTGTTTTGGGAGTGTCTGAGATGGTAGTCAAAGAATGTCGTACCGTCTTGCTCATCAATGATATAGACATTTCTCTCCCCACAAAACTTCTTTGGCTTGGTAGCTTCGATATGGGTTTCACAGACAGTAACGGGGCCAGCAACCCCCACAAGGACAGACTCCTTAACCTACGCCTTCAAAGCCTTAAACTCTCTATGTAGTGAGGAGAGTGTTTCGGTGAGTTTGAGTTCAAGGTTGGTCAGCCCTTCCTTGTTCTCTTCTCTTTGATCATTGAGATTTCCCTTTACCTCATCTAGTCTTTCAAGTGCTATAGCTTCAAGAGAACTAAAATTGTTTTCAACAACAACAAGTCGCCTATTCAAAGCCGACCATCTAACCTCAACTCCGATGAACTTTTTATCGAGATGGCTGGTTACAGAACCTTCTTCTTATTCAATATGGATCCTTCTACAAACTGGTGGGTTAGAAGAAAAGTTTCTCACCTTACTCTTATCACATTTGTTGGCAACATCCTTTCGAGTCTCTTGCTCTCTTTCTTGAACAACCTCTTCGTTGCATTGCGACTTTGACGTCATGTTCGAACCTACGCTCTGCTACCACTTGTCACGTACGGGCCTATTTTCAATTACTCGAGGGATAGCCTAAAAGCCTTACACAACAACTAAAGGCTCAGTCCTAACCAACAAAATAGTACATAAGTGCAAGAATAAAACGTCCACAACAACCCACACGAAACAACCGATAAAGAAAGCAAATGCAAGAACATTTTTGGAAGGCAAGTGTCAATTTTCTCGTGATATATTTCAAGTGTAAAAATGCAATGAAGCTTCCCCTTAGGACTTATACAAGCTTAAAATAATAGCTACAATGAAAGGGGATGAAGATCCCAAGACAAAATGCTAAAAATAGTAATCTTTACACAAGTACAAAGGTTGGTGGAAAAAGCCAGTCAAAGCTTTCCAAAAATGGCAAAAAGTCACTTCTAATCACTTCCAAATCAACTTTGGTGCAGCCCCTTGAAAAATGTTTTGACAAGGTTGTCAAGAGCATTAATTGTCCTCCAAGTATCTCTATATAATATTCCCGGCTGAAATAATATCGGACTGCGTTCGAGACTTGTTGAGGCGCGATATGAATCTACCCCACCCTCGAAAATGCTGAAATTTAATGTAGCCTCTTGTGGGGTGGTACATTATGCTTGTGTTGGTATTTTTGGCCTTAGTATAGTGCTTGCCATATAATTTATGTTGGGAGTCATTGCCCTAGAAAATCTTTCGTCGTCGGCTCAGACAGTTCTAGGTCCTTATAGATTGATGTAGCAGACTTGGGTATGATAGTACGAATCCTTTGTTCGATGGCAACTCTGCCCTTATTAGATTTTCATCCATAATCTCCCTATGCTATGACCATGATTTGATTCTATTGTTTGACTTTGGGCCTTGTTGGATCTTTTGGATTCGGACTTGGGTTTCGAGCTAAAGTGAGTCATTTGTAACTCTAAGAGTGGGTGTCGATCCATGGTATTCCCTTATGATGTTGAATATTTGGTAATAGAATCTCCATGGTGTACTAGCCATGGTTCAAGGTCCGAACGCATTTTTATGACTTGTTGTTTGAGTCTAGGCACACTTCTATTAGTCGGGTTTGAGCCTTGACATCTTGGTTCTAGTGGTTTCCTCGGAGTTCCTTTGCTGCAATTCGAGTCCGGGATTGACCATTTCAGTTCAATAGTATATCAAATCTTAGTTAAAATTATCTTTCGCTCTTTTGTGTACTCATCGAGCTTATAGGGGCCCTGTTTGGGTTGCTTTCATTTTAATTGCGCACGCGTGTGCCTTCTTGGCCATGAGGGTCAAATTAGGTTATAGTTAGTTGCTTTACTTTATCGTTTCGTTTCTGCTAGCTTATTGAGGTGTATAGTTAGATTTATCACTATTGTTCCCTTCATCTGACCCCTTGATATCATTTTATTCCTCACTTTTCATTATGTATTTACTTTCCAAGCTTAGTCGTTCTATGATGCCTACTATGTACCTATTGATTGGTATACATGCTACACTCTGCATTTGTTTTTTCTGATGCAAATCTGAGTGTCAGTGGACAACATTGATCTTGTACATCAACAGGGTCATCCTTAGATAGAGAGTGAGTTGACGACCTCTCAAAGTTTACAAACCAGTTTATGATGGTCTAGAAGAAAAAAAGCACACTATTTTCTCAAAGGGATCGTTTGGTAGAGATTGAAGATACGTTCATGGTATTAGTAATACAAACCTTAATACACAATATAATTTATAACTAATATTCGAAAAAGTATACCAAACAAGATATTACTAATATACATAGTTAATGCATGAATTATTTTTTCTAATACACTCTACCAAACGACCCCTAAATGACGGAAAAAATCTACTTTTCTTATTCATGGAAAATTGCGGATTATTTCCCCCCTTTTACATGGGAAAAAATTATAAACTCGAAACAAATCTAGAAGTAATGCTGGAAGGAAATGGAGATGTATAATCATTTTCAAGAAACTAATAAAAAAGAGAAGTACTCCATTAGGTTGAGCTTTGAATAGATCAAACATACTTACTTTTGGATATTCAAATTTGGACTTATTCATTTGGTCTTCAGTCTTCACTTGCTACTTAACATTAATGGTAAATATTCATAACTTGCTCCAATCATAGAAGCTAATAAACACGTGCCACAGACTTTTCTTTACTTCTCTACTTAAAGAAATATTAATTTAAAAGGTGTATGATTAATTTATTTTTATTTATATCTTAAAATATAAAATATATTCATTAAATATTTATATGTCAAAATTAAGATATAATTATATGTCAAAGAATAATTACTACTTAAAATAATTAATTTATCTGAAACTTCTAAATAAAACTCTCTTTTTAACTCACTTTTCCATGTACTTTATATTTTTTTCTATCAAATATAATGTAAGATCACCATTATTTATATGTAAAGAGCTCTTTTTTATAATGAATAGAAAATAGAAAGAATGAAATGCACTTTAATATCTTACTAATTAAAATGTTCAAAATGACTAACAGATACTAATTTATAAGGATTCACTAGTCACCAATTATTCTTTTAAATAATAATTTTATATGGTACAAATAATTTTTCATGTTGAACATGACTCTTATAAAATTTAAAATGATAAATTTATATTTTTTCTATTACAAAATATAAACTTCAACCAATAATAACTAGTTATTCTTTTTATATAATTATTTTACATGGTACACACAATCTCTTCATGTCAAACATGAGTTTTTTTAATTATAAAATCTAAAATGATAAATCTATTTTTTTTTATATAAAATATAAACTTTTGAATTAAGCTTTATATAAAACCTCATACTTTTTTAATTGAAATTTGAAATTATAATTTGAAATTATAATTTCAAATCTCATATTGAAATGCGGTAACTTTATACGAGAACATTCAAAGTAAACAAACGTCAATTTCTCTCTATTTAAAAGAGATGGCAACTCACAAGTCACGTCAACACTAGATTTCTTGGAGGTCATTACTAGAAGTGATAAATTTAGTTGGAAAAGTAAAAAAATCATAATTTGTTCAATCTGATTCTTTATTAGCTTAGTTTAATTTATTTTATCTCATTAAATTGTGGGTTGATATTTAATTTAAATTAATTCATAGTTTTTTTTGTTAAAATAATTTCTTATAATTTTTTTTTAATTTTTTTAAAAATATTTTTTAGTATAAATTAGACGAGTGGGGTTATGACCTATATTTTAGCAATTTAAGTAACTTTATATATATATATATATATATATATATATACTTCATATATTTTTTTCATGAAACTTTTATTCAGCTTTAATAGGCTAATGAACTCTATACATTATGCTTATTTATTAAATGGAAAATTGTCAAAAATACCTTAATTAATAATTTGATCTAAAGTTACCCCTATCATAGACAGTTTGGATAAAATAATGTTCCCACTATTTATAATTTGGTTCAATTATTTGACAAACGAAATAATTGTGTAAGAAATTAGTCGACATTTTTTATTATTAACCACTTTCTCCCTAATTTATTTTCTCTATCTTCTCTTCAACACATTTTTCATCTACTATACTTATTCATTTATTTTATTGATAATATAATATTATTTTTTATTTTAATTTATATAATTCATTTTATATATCTATATAAAATTTAAAATATCAATTATATTCTATGTTATAAAGGACTAAATAAAATGTTAACATAATAAGTAAAGAGTTAGACTGAGGAGAACAATATCATATTAAAATGTAGAATTATAATTATCTGAATGATGTCAGATATTTTGTTGATGTCACATAAATTTTAAAAAGATGGATATAATAATCATAGTAAGATAAATTCAATGTTTATATTAACTTGTATAATTAATCAATCTCCACAATAAATTTTATTATCAATTGAATATAACTAATTAATATATATTAATCTTATATTACTTAAATATGATAAATTGATGCACTTAACATAAATGACAAGTAAACTCGGATGGCTTGGTGGAAAAAAAAAAACATGTGGCGTTATTTAATTGTATGCTTTTTAAAAAAAAAACTTTTTAATGTTTGTCTAACATGCGTGGAGCACTTCGATACTTTGTTTGGATAGTTGTTATGTATTGTTTCATAATGTATCGTATTATATTATATTGTGTTGTATTGTATTATATCATACTGTATTGTTTTAATGAATATAATGTTTGGATAGATTGTATCGTTCTCCGTCTGTCACACATTCATAATTTGAATGACAAACCTACAAGAAAAATATGGTACGGGGTAGAGCTACTATGAAAATATAGGATAAAAGATGAAATATGATTACTAAATAATAAATACAAACAAAATGAGAAGAAAATATTAAGGTAACGACGCAATCATACCAAATTGGTTGTTACATAAAATGGGTCTTTTCATCGTTATCTAACTATGAGTTTAAACAATATGATAAGTAAATCAAAACAAACATTGTACTTAAACTAACAATACAATATAATATAGGTAACAACCATCCAAACAAGGTGCAAATGGTACATAAAACATTGTGTTGGAGGGTTAAAATGAAATTAATTAATATTAATAATCTTATATTACTTAATAAAAAGATGATAAATTGATACATTTAATGTAAATGTCAAGTAAATTTGGATGACTTGAAGCAAACAAAGAACATAGTGTTTTACTGGTATGCTACTTTTTTTTAATGTCTGTCTAGTAAGTGTTGAACATTTGAGTAAAGCTTTTTGTGTTTAAATGGTACATAAAAAATTTAATTGGAGGTTAAAATAGAACTAATCAATATATATTGTTCTAATATTACTTAAAGATGATAAATTGATACAATTAATGTAAATATCAAGTAAATTCGAATGACTTGAAGAAAATAAAACACATAACGTTATTTAATTGTCTATTTTTTTTTTAACCTTTTTATTGTTTGTCTAACACGCGTTAAACACTTGAGTAAAGTTTTTTTTATTTTAAATGGTACATAAAAAACTAAGTTGAAAGGTAAAAATAAAATAAGATTGAGTTAAATGAGAAAATAAAATTTTAAGACAAGTTAAAGAGTGTGCGTCTCTGTTTGGCATAAAATAATAGACTAGTATCTTCCTTTTCAAGCATTCTATTCCCTCTCATTGCCATGTAGCATGCATGTAATTATTTCCAAGAAGCAACCTACCCCCCTTCTTCTCTCCAATCCTAGGCTGACAGCATGGCAGAAAAAAATAGAGAGTGAAAAAACAATATCTTGAAAGAATTAAATTGATGTAAATGGACTGAAAGGATCGTTAAGGAATATGGTGAGATGAATATTATCTTTTCATTTTTATTAATTAGAGGGCTCGAACTTAATCTCTAGTAATGAAGAAATTTCTAACAACGAACACCTTCTTTATGAGACTTATGTAACATAAATCTGTATTAATCGAGATAACAAATCAAGACTATTCAGATTAAAAAATTTGCTCAAATGATAAATACCTTCCAATTTTATTTTTAAAATTGTAATTTCGAGTTACCAAAAAAAACAAAAAAACAGGAAAGGATAGAAGCTTGATGGAGGGGTAAAAAGAAAAGGAATTTAAGTTTATCCATTAGATTTGTAAAAGAAAAGTAGATGGGTTGAAAGGTTTGGAGTAAGGATATGAACCCTCTTACCTCAACATTTGAATAGTCAAAAGTCAAGATTGTCTTAGTTGAAAAGGACATATCCAGACAAAAATGTATACCTTTGACTAAATAAGTCCTATATAGTATATCTCAAAGCCAAACCAATTAATATTAATTCATAAATTCTTAGACAAAATAGTGAAGAAAAATAGTACTTAAGAGCTAACTAGCTTCATATATATAGAGAGGTTATATCCACCAAAACCATACACCCCCAAAACAAACATGAACAACAACATGACTATCCCAACATCTCCTACTTATCAATGGATGGATGATATCCAAATGCCATACAATTACCAACAAACACAATTTGAGCTAGCAAATAATACACCTTATGAAAATTTCTCTCATCAACTAGATTCAACAATCATGACAACAACTAGTCCTCCAGATTACATGACTACTACTTATCCAAGTAGTCATCACGATAATCAATATTCCAATTTAAGTCCTGATAATTCTTGTGGTGATCCCAAAAGTGCATCAAAACCAGTGAGAAGAAGATCAAGAGCTTCCAAGAAAACACCAACTACTCTTGTCAATGCTAGCATATCGAATTTTCGAGCAGTTGTACAACAATATACTGGTTGTCACACTTGTCCAATCAACAACCAAAAGGGTCCAATAAACTTAAGTTTTGGATCACAAGCAGATCATGAAAGTTCATCAATTGGAGGGGATGCTTCAAGATATGGATATTATAATAATAATAATAATAATAATAATAATAATAGCCAAGAGATGAATGGTACTACTACTCCTGCAGGTTATAGTAATTCTGGAACACATATGTTTGGTGTTGAAGATTATGGATGTGATTAATCATCACTAATAATCAATCTACACAGTTTATAGGAAAAAGGTTTGTTTTTTTTCTTTTTACAATAATAAATTAGTGCAAGCCTTTTAGATGGTCTTTTTTTTTTTTTTAAAAAAAGTAATGTTTTATTTTTCTCATTGTTTTCATTATGGCATTCATTTTTCTCTCTTTCTTTCACATGCATGTTGATTATATCTCATCGGCTCTCCTCCCCTAAAAACTTGTACATATTCCCTTTAATTAAATAAGTATTTCATTCGTTTCAATTTATATGACTCATTTTTCTTTTTAGTTCATAAAAAATGATAAATTTTTATATCAAATAACAATTTAATTTCAAAATGTTCATTTTACTCCTAATAAAATCATAATTTTTAACAACACAAACATTTATAATTTATTTTAAACCACAAATTTCAATTTTTTTTATTTCTTTCATAAATTTTGCTAAGATGGAAGAAGTAATGTTTATTACTTATGTTTAAAAGAAAATTAATGTGTCAGAATCCAAAACAGTTCACCAGTCAACGAAATTCCATGAGACTATAGAAACCAACTACTTAATATTTTTTAAAAAGAAGGAAACAAAACGAAGAAAGAATTAAAGAAAAAAAAAATGTGTCCACTGTATAAACTAGAATATAAGTTAATTATTACTATATGTTTTTTTTTCTTTTACGATTCCAAGATATTATTATTATTATTATTATTATTATTATTATATGTTGGGGTTTTAAGAAACCAAATGAAAACAAGGGTAGATATGTATTTGACTTTATTTATTTTTTCCTAACGTATATAGTGGAGTAAAATTGAGAATTTTATTATTTAAGACAGCAAGATATGTAGACCAAGTCCAAGATTGGTTGGTTGAATGTCAACATCCAGCCACCACTTGGAAAGTTACACAAATAAAACCATACTTTACTAGCTACGTTTTATATTCTTCGTTGACCCAAAATCATCACCACTTATCTCATCACATTTTTGTCACTTTATAATTTCAATACTAAAAATAAAAAAGAGGCTACAAGAGAATGATATATAGTACTCCTTTTTCCATGTTTTAATTTGTTTGGTAACTCAAATATACAAGTAAATAAATAATGGTGTTCACATTTGAAGCACTGAGGGAGAGAGAGACTGATACATTCATAGTTCGATTTAAATTAATTTTTCTTAAAAGATAATTAAATAAATAAATTAAGTTAATTTATAAAATATTGAAATCAAATCAAATTAATTAACTCAATCTTTTATCGGTTTCAATTTTGTCGGGGTTTTCTCAAAAAGTATGTGACATACACATTCAATCACATATTCCATTGATTATCGTCTTTATGAAAAGAATATATTATATATGTATTTTCACTTGGAAAATATATGCATTATTCAAAAGTTTAGATATTTCCACGGAGCTTTTTACATAAAAACATAAATAAACAGTTTGTCACTTAATTAATAAAATATTTTCATGATAATTGAATGAATAATTAGACTTAAAGGCATTTAAAAAAAATATTAAATAGATTTTGGATGTATCGAAACAAAAATATAAAACAAATTAGAATATTAAGGCAAAAACATAATTACGAACTAAGAGTGAAAAAAAATTAATATATACATCAAGAAAATCAGGTTTCCTTTACTTACATAGCTGGTTGCTTTATGTTCATCAAACATTATTGTCAATAAATCATCAAACTTTTTGTGTAAACTTTTCATCCCTCTTTCAATCCGTTGAAAATTCATCCAAGCTAATTTAAGAATAAAATATCGCCAATACTAAAATACCTTGCAACAATCATCAATTCCACCACCATATCCTTAAATTCATCGACCTTTCCCCTTTTTTCCATGAACACTCTCTTGCTTAATATCACTTGACTAATCATGATTGCTGCCATGATCCAAAAACGGACGTGATGATACTTGTCTTTTTCCACCAAGACAACTCAACTTCAACTCAACAAATTACGAAAGAAATGCGGAAATATAAAGAAAGAACAAGATAAAGCGGAAAATTTATTCTTCTATTAAAACCCCCAAAATTTAGTTGTCACGTGTACATGCCACTAATACAAAAAGTGCGGAATTGAAATAGTTACAAGTTTCATCCCTTGTTCTCAATTAGAACAAAGTGTAAAGAAAAGGAAAAAGAGGGCCTGCCGAATTGATAAGAAGCTACCTCTTCAAATCCTTGACAAGCCTCGAAATCAGAAGGAGGAGAAAGAGATCACACGGGTTCGGAACCTACACAAGTGTATAGAAGCAAGGGGTGAGTACCAACAACACGGTACCCCGAAAACAACCTAAATAAACAAGACATCTAGCTAGAAATCATTTACCCCTTACACTTCAACCGAACCTCCTCAAACGACAACCTGCATATAAATCAGCTCAACCTAACAGTTCTACTATACGCAGCTCACAAGTCCCAATATCCACAGTTCAATAGTCACAAATCAACTATCAAACGAACCAAGTAAATCAATCTCAACGTCAAGTAGATCAATTGCACACAATAAACACATCAACCACAATTAACAAGCAAGTACACATAAGCATCAAATGCATCAAGTCACAACAATCAATCTCTCGCCGGAACCATTTTTCATCAGCACAATATCACTAGCCGAAACCATTTCCCATCGGCTTTATATCAAATCACTAGCCGAAACAATTTTCCATCGGTTTTATACCATATCACTAACCAGAACCATTTCCCATCGACTTTATATCAAATCACTACACGGAACCATTTTCCATCAGCTTTATATCACTCACCAACAATAACCTCGACATCATAAACACTTGTCGAAAATGAACTCGACATCAAACTATCACATATTTCATCACGGTGTTCAATAATCGAGGCACACAAGCAATATCACACCACACGGAAGAGACAACAATACAACCAATTCAAGTCCACACTCATGCTATCAAGCATTTCATGAATCAATCAATAAGGGTCACAACAAGGCAATTCACATAATTATATTTTTCACATAGCATTTTCAATCTTAACCCCTTTTATTCGTTAAGATTTATCAAGTGGACAATTAACCATTCACCTCATTCCCATTACTCCCAACACACAAGCAACAAAGGGAATACACAAATTCTACTAAAATACAAAGTTTAGGAGATCACTTACCTTAAATCGATCAATAATCACTCCAAGAGTTGAGTCTTTCCTTTTCGAATCACTGCTAAAGCCACACAATCTATAACAATCAAGTATTCACAACCACTCATTGGAAACAACAATTTCCACATCAATTATATAGAGAAATGGGTCAATCAACTCAAAACCCAATTTCAAAATGGAGGTTTGAATCCGGAAAACAATACTTGAAAATGATAAGGCTTTAGGAACTCAATAGTGAAAACAATTTCAAAAACGGGATCAAAACCACTTCAAAATCACCATTTTAGATCAAAACTCAAGTTCTTTCAAAAGTTTGTCATTTTCCAAATCAAATTCCAATTTATGATGTTAGAATCCATAATTAATCAAAGGAAAGTGAAGTTTTAGAATCATAAAAGCTTACCCAAATGATTTAGCAAAATAAAACTTTTCACAAATCGCCACCAAGAATTTCCCAAGCTCAAAAATAGAAAATAAGGCTTAAACGCTAAAATTTGCTGGTCAAAACTCCCTCTGATGTGGCTTTTGCAAACCAGGTTTCGCTTAAGTGAACCCCGCAAAAGCTGGGGGTCGCTTTTGCGAACCTGATTTCACTTAAGCGGCCATCGATAAAGCGAACCATGGTTTGCTTAAGCAAATCCCGCCCAAAAGTCCAGTCTCGCTTTTGTGAACCAGGTTCCGCTTAAGTGACCATCGCTAAAGCGAACCATGGTTCACCTAAGCGAAGACTGTAGCACCAGAAACATCAGCTAACACTCAAAACATCGAAAAGACCCTCGAGATTCGTTCGGAACCCCATGCACACAAAAATATATGCGAATCAATTTTACTCGACGTTCTAGACTCAATGGAACCGTCAATTCTTTGACCCGACATCCTTGAAAAACACAAGAAACTAACTCAACGTCTAAAAAGGCTTAAACAAGCTCGAGACCTCTCAAAAATCAACCAACACCTTACCTAGGCCTAAAATCATCCCCCGAATCCAACGAAACTCTCGAAATTCTGATCCGAGCATCTGAACCCTGAATGTTGATCAAAGTCAATCCAAAGGCTAAATTACACAAGTTTACAACTTAGGACCTCAAATCCTCAAAAAGACACGGAATCTGAAACCGACAACTCTCACTGATCAGATTCCACATTCGGGGACTGATAGAACTAATGAAATTCCATTTCAATACTTGAAACTCCAAAAGACATCGAAAACAACTTTTAAGTGACTTAAGTCTTTCAAACTCTAAACTTACCAAATTCTCAACTTTTTACTCAATGCTTGGAAACTAACTTTCAAAATTCAATCATACAAGACTCGGGGTCAATATTTGGAGGGTGAATCGGTAAATTTTACAGAAAAAGTAAAAATTGACCAACCAGGTCATTACATTTTCCATCGCGCACGTCAACATTCGAGCATCAGTTTTAGTATTTGGCTTAGGTTATTTGATGGATTGAAGCAAACTTGCTATGTCTAGAAAAACTATGCGGCATATATAGGAAATAAAATAACATTTACTTTTGCAGGTTGTAGAATCAGAAATGTAGATACTGGAGAAATTTGTTGACTGCTAAGAGACACAAAAATGTCTACAAAATAGGCATTATGGAGATTCCTAGAAAGGACCTCACATACCTGAGTGTGATGGACTATGACCCCCTATTACGACATAAGAGACTCGAATCTTCAAGTCTCAGCCAATTGAACAAACTTATATTCAAGGACTTAGTGACAGGCTTGCCTAGCATTAAATTCAAGGAAGACGAGGTTTGTGGTGCTTGTGCAAGAAGAAAATAGGTAAAAATCCTCTTTCAAGATGAAGAAAGTGAAAAGCACAATCAGATGCTTTTGACTTGGTCCATATGGACCTATGTACTCCAATGAGGGTAAGAAGCCATGGAGGTAAGATATACATCTTGCGATTGTTATTGATTATACGGAAAAGGACCTAAAATACCCCTTAACTATGCGAATTGATACAAAATTACCATTCTTCTATCTTTTGGTCCTAAAATGCCCTTGACATCAACTTTTTGGCTATATTTTGCTAATTAATGACGTATCGCTATTCTATTGATTACCCTAACAATTAATTAAAATAATTAAAAAGACCAAACCCACCCGCTCCGCCCAAAAGCCCCACCCATGAATTTATTCTACTCTTTTATTTTGTTTTTTTCAAAACCGTCACATTCTCATTGAAAAAAAAGGTGTGATAAAGGATACAAATATTAGGGCCATTGCAAGATGCAGAATAGATAGTACACTTGCAGGAGGAGCTGAAACAATTTGCAAGAAGTAAAGTCTGACACCTTATACCAAAACCAAAATGCATGAAACAATTACAAGGAACAAATCAATGCTTGTGGTCCAATGGTACAATCAAGAAGACGGAATAGACTATATATGATAAACGTTCACCCGAGTAGCTAGACTTGATTCTGCTAAATAAATCGGTTTATTGTTTCATTTGGTTCGATTTTTTCGATTCTGATAGTTTTCTATCCATGAACATTCTAGGTGGTATTAGGTACGAAGGCAAGTTCAGTATCTTCTAATAGTCCTCTCACTTGACCATATTACTTAAGTTAAAAAACTAGCTTACATATTTGAACTGCTAGTAAACTGAATAACTGTAGCAAAACTATATATTCCCCCTACAGACAATAATACTTGAGGACTGTTTTGAGATGGGAAGTGATAATTACCCAAATAATTATTAAACGGCTTTAGCATTTTTTTTTAACTTAAAAAGGATGGACAGGTGGAATTCTACTGATTTTCCCTATTAGAAAGGGACTGACTAAATAATTTGACTTTGGTTTTTTTAATATTGGGTAAATCGATAATCCACTAAGATTATTATAATCACAATTATATCTCTATACAAATATTAAATATTAATATTATTATCTTACTAGTAACTATCGTTTTTCTTTAGTTTATAATTCTTACTTCACAGTTACTTTAAGTTCATAGCTTCATATTATACAAAACATCAAAAATCTAAAGTAAGTTTCTTTCTTTACTAGCAACCTTCTATTTTTATACTTTGTTATTTTAAGAAAATGATACCATAGATAAAGGTAATCTTGACCGATCGGTCATATGGTTAACAAAAGGGCTCTCTTCCGCCGTATGAAAAGAATAAATCGAAGAAACTTTAGAAATCTACTCTTTTTCAACATAGCCTACTTTCTTTAAAAACTACTCCATCCATTCACTTTTACTTGTCACTAATTCTTAAAATATATTTTCATTTTTACTTGTCACTTTTGACATATCAAGAAAAGAGGATTATTTTTTTCTATGTTTTACCCTTAACATTAAATACTATTGTTCAGATCATTTTCCAAGACCTACTACTAAACATCATTTAATAGGTATAGTGTTGTAAAATACTTATATCAATAATTTTTTTTCTTAATTGGTGTGTGAAGTCAAATAGTGACAAGTAAAAATGAGCAGAGAGAGTAGTAAATCTATTTAAGTGAGTTTTTTATATTGGTTAAATCGAAAATCAATAAAAAATATCTTATTAGTTTAATTATTGATTTAACATATTTAAAAATTAAAAAGCAATAAACCGAACCGATAATACATAAAACTAAATCGACCAATACACACACCTAGGGAGAACCCAATACATAGTGACGTCAAGTCCTTAGGCAGTGGCTACGACCAAGCCTTCTCCGGTTTGTACTCGAAGGAAGAATCCAATACAACCCAGAAGTTTTGCCAATGTGCTTGCTTGGCAGTCATCTTTATTGGATCTGGAAATAAGTTGTCGTGATATTGTCCGTCTTAACAACATATTGAGAATCCAATACATAGTGACGCCAAGTCCTTAGGCAGTGAACTACAATTGTCATTTCTCTTTCGTGCTCATAATTAAACCTCATGACATCGTTCAATTTTCTTCTCTCAAAGTCTATGACCCTCTTGCATAAGAGCACCACCAATAGCGAAATCAGATGTGTTAGACTGAAATTCAAACACCTCTGTAAAGTCGGGCAGCGCCAAAACATGTTTCTTGATGATGACTGCCTTAAGCTACCACTCAAGAATCTCAATGCATAAAATATTGCAAATCTCATAAGTAAGGATTTAAAATTCGAAACCAGAAAATAACCCATTTCAAGAATTCCATGAAACTGAGGGTAGAGCACTAGACTGAACTTTTACTAATTGAATTGAGATATAGGGCATGAGGAAGAACTTTTACATACCTGGAAGAATAAGGTTCTTTAAGAATTAATCTTGAAGATGAACTTGTTTGGAAGCCTTGAAACCCTAGCTTTTATCTTCCTTGCGGTTTTGTTTTGAGTTGGGGAGTTGAGAGCGTAGAAATTAAAGAAATTTGAGTACTTGGTGGACTATATTCCCCTAATTGAAGTTAAAACATCATGATTTGGGCTTAGAAAAAGTAGGAAAAGATAAAAAAAACCAATTAAAAATTTGTCGAAAACCTTCTATGGGGCCATCTACATTTCATAGTTTGATCTACACACCGTAGATCCTATATGTTAAATTCATATTGAAATTTTAAGGCTCAGAAAATTATTCTACGGGCCCAATCCATAGAAGTTTCTACGATCCGTAAGAATTGGACACAAAAATTTGACTTCCAGAACTTTTTCCACGGGTCAACAGTACGAGTTGTAGCTCTTTCTATGACTCGAAGATAAGATTCGTTGGTCACTGACTCTGAAAACTCTGTTGTGGTAGTCTTTGGTAAAATTGTCATAACTTTTTACTCCGAACTCGAAATGAGACAAGCTTGGTGGAGTTGGAAAGAAGACTCATAAACCTTGAATTTTATAGTTTACATGCCACCTAATTAATTATATTCTTAGATATTTGATTGTTTGAAGGTGACCTAAGTCAAATCTAATATCAAAATTTAATCAGTAAGGAAACTTTCAACTCAACTTTGTGCTAGGGGATTAATTCTTGTGACCTTAATTCATCTCCAAATCTATTCCCTCACCAAATAATTGACCTTAAAACCTAAGCATGATTTAAAAATCACCCGATACGACCTTATAAACAAATGAAGAATGATTCAAAACTTAAATTATAAATTTTTAGGATGTTACAATATATGTCTTGCCATCACTCTATTTTGCAAATGTATAGAGGGATCTTCCTTTTTTATCCGTTAATGACATTATTTTCAACCGTGAGAAAAATTTGACTATCCCTCTCACAATGAGGATATAAAATGAGAGATTGAGGATGTAGGAAACGATAAAACCTACCAATTTTTAATAAGTTTTGGGCCTCAAATATTTTGGGTCTAAAGCAAATGATTCACTTGCCGGTGGTTGAAATGGCAATGATGCCTTAAATCTTTTGGGCCTAAAACAAAGTCAGTTTTTATGTCCAACTTACTTAAATATTGGTATGCGGTAAACATATTTATTCACAGTTTATTGTGTTACTTGTTGAAGGAAGCCTGAAAAACCTGAAGCCTGATGGAACATGTCAAAGGAATAGGTCCATTGAAGCTGGCTGACGAGTTAGAGTTAGAGTTAGAGTTAGAGTCATACTAGGATTAAATTATTAAATCCTAAGTTATGTACGACTAAGCTACTGTATAGTGTAGGAGTCGACTAGGATAAGGTATCTGAGTTATAAAATAATACTACTCAAGTAAATACTATATTTGTGTTGTAGTAGGATTCCTAGTATAACTAGAATATGACTCTTCTCCTATATAAGGAGCTTGTAACTCAACATTATTTTTATCAATACAATCCTTGATTTATCCATACTTACGTGAGAATTCTACATGGTATCAAAGCAATAAAGCTTTTCCGCTCTTTAACATATTGGATCAAAATCAAAACAACCACAATATCGAACCGCAATGGCCCCTTCTACCAACACTCTTTCGACCTCTTCACTTCATCATCTTATTTCGTCCTGCTCCATTAAATTTAAGCTAACGAACTATCTTATATGGAGGACACAAATGTCTCAATTGATTCAAGTGATGAGATTAACCTACCTCATCACAGAACCACTTAAAGGTACCTATTCCACTGGACAGACTACTGAGAAAGCTGTAGCAGGCGAGAAGGGTGCAGAAGACAGCAACATTGTTGATGACTGGGAGGAGAAAAATGTGTTGCTAAGGAGTTGGATCTCAGGCACCTTGACAGAAGAAAGCATGAACCTGACCGTAGGCTGCTCAACTGCCAAGGAGATGTGGGAATGCTTGGAAGAAATTTATCTTCAAGCAACAAAAGATAAGGAGTACCATCTCAAACAACAAATGCAAAGTGTGAAGCTAGGAACCAAAACAATTGACGAATATACTAAGGAATTCAAAGGCATATGTGATGTCCTTGCAGCCATTCACAAGCCTGTAGATGAAGATAGCAAAGTGATTAATTTTTCTAGAGGTCTAGGTCTTAAGTACAAGACCTTCAGGGCTGTCATGCTAGGTAAGGCACCATATCCTACTCTTAATCAATTTGTTAATGCTCTCAGGGTTTTGATATGAGGGAGGATGAAGAAGAATTGCCCCAACAAAACCATAACATGGCATTCTCTTCCCAAAGGGGCAGGGGAAGAGGAAACTACTCTAAAATACGAGGAAACAATAACTTCAATTCCAGAGGAAGAGGCTTCAAGCCTGCTAGACAAGGAACAAGTTCTTATAACAACAGAAACATACCAGGTCCTCAGAATAGTCCTTCAAGTGGAAGTCATGAGAGGAACAATATTGATGCATGTCAAATGTGTGGTAGGAATAACCATACTGCTCTTAAGTGTTTTTACAGGTGGGATTACTCTTACCAAGCCACAGATGAGCTACCACAAGCATTGGCTGCTACTAATCTTCAAAACACTTCTGATGACACCTTGTATGTGGACTCAGGAGCAAGTAGCCATATGACACATAACTTAGGTATCCTAACTAATCTTAAACATTACAATGGACCAGATAAAATCATTATTGGGAATGGATCAAAGTTAGACATAACACATGTTGGGAACATATCCGGATCAGGTCTAAAGTTAAAATAAGGGGAAAAAGGACAAATATACCCCCAAACTATCGTAAATAGTATGCAGATACCCTTCGTCATACTTTTGGGACATTGATGCCCCTGCCGTCTAAAAACTAGAGAATATATACCTTTTATACTAACGGACATACACGTGTCATAATCTTATTCGTCGATTAAATATCGAATTGATGGATAAGATTGTGCCACGTGTCCCTATTTAGTCTTCCGTTAGAGTGAAGGGCATATATGCTCTAGTTTTTAGACGGCAGGGGCATCAATGTCCCAATAGTATGACGGAGAGTATCTGCATACCATTTACGATAGTTTGGGGGTATATTTGTCCTTTTTCCCTAAAAGAAGTTCTTGTAGTTCCTAAGATTAATAAAAATTTACTATCAGTTAGTAAGCTTGCAAAGGATAATTGTTGCACTCTTGAATTTGATGAAACTAACTTTTTTGTAAAGGATAAGCGGACAAGGACACTGCTGGCCAAGGGATCTAAAAGGAATGAACTCTATGCTTTGGAAGATAACAATCTCTATGCTTTAACTGCTGCACACGATTGGAACACGTCAGACAACATGTGACATCCTAGATTAGGACACCCTAGTTTGAATTCTTTAAAAGTTTTGAGTAGTAATAGTTGCATCAATATTAGTTGTTGGAATAAAATGCCTACTGTTTGTTCTAGTTTTCAGTTGGGAAAGAGTTGTAAACTTCCATTTGGTTTGAGAAATAAAATTGAAAAAGAACCTTTATTAAAAATCCATTGTGACTTATGGGGACCTGCTCCTGTCGAATCTTCCCAACATATGAAATATTATGTCATTTTTGTTGATGATCACACGAGATATACATGGGTTTATCCACTGAAAAAGAAATCTGAATTCTTTGAGGTCTTTCTAAAATTCCAGAAAATGGTGGAAAAATAATTTTCTAAAGAGATTAAGAACTTTCAATGTGATTGAGGTGGTGAGTTTATCCAAACAGACTTTATCAAGCATTTGGAAGATTGTGGCATTGTGAGACGTATTTCATGTCCTAACACACCTGAACAAAATGGAGTTGCAGAGAGAAAACGTAGGCATATTATGGAGAATGGATTAACTCTACTACTTCATGCTAACCTACCTTTGTTTCTATGGGTTGAGGCTTTCCTAACTGCAGTATTCCTAATCAATAGACTGCCTTCCTCATTCCTAAAGATGGTGACTCAATTTGTTAAGTTGTATGGGGAACAACCTGATTACAACAGCCTAAAAGTGTTTGGATGTAGATGCTTTCCATATATCAAGGGTAGCAACAAGTTCAGTTCAAAGACTTACCCTTGTGTGTTCATAGGGTACAACAACTTACACATAAGATATAAATGCTATCATCCCTCTACAAGGAGGGTTTACATATCCAAACATGTTATGTTTGATGAAAACACATTACCCTGTGTGTCTCCAAAGCAATCTCAGACTAATATTGATGTCTTACCTCACTTTGCTACCTTTGTTGAATCTTTCTCTAAACTGCAGGCACATGATTATTCTGATTTAGGGGAAGTACATGCTGTTAGTCCACACATTAATGGTTATAATGCTGCTACAACTCATATACTCCTTGATGATGAGAGTACTATTGACCTCCCAGACGCATGATCAGATGTTGAGGAACATGTTGAAAGTGATGATCCATCCAGTAGTATTGAAACTCCAACTGCAGATTTTGGATCTGCTAGTGGTAGTGAGGAACATGTTGCACTTACAAGTCCAGTCAATGAGCATCATCAAACAACTACTTTAGTTGATGTACCAGTTGACCATCAATTTGACAATGCTACACTCCAGTCAACTACTTTGGTTGATGTACTAGTTGAGGTACTTCCTGCACCACAAAGGAATCATATGATCACTAGGCAAATGGCGAAGGAACATCACTTATCACTTGTTGGTCACAGCAGCACATACGTTTTGAGAGAACCAAATACTACTAAGGAAGCACTAAGGTCACCTTATTGGCTTGCAGTAATGCAGGAATAAATTGATGCGTTACATACCAACAAGACATGGATTTTGGTGCCCAAATCTCCTGGTATAAACTTGGTTGGCTCAAAATGGGTGTTCAAGACAAAATTGAAAGTTGATGGAACAATAGATATGTACAAGGCAAGACTTGTGGCAATGGGATTCTCTCAGCTTGAAGGAATAGATTTTGAAGAAACATTTAGTCCTGTGGTTAAAGCCACGACAATTAGGGTGGTTCTATCCATTGCTGTCAGTTCAAAGTGGGAAATTAGACAACTAGATGCCAACGATGCCTTTATCCATGGCTTCCTACAAGAGGAGGTGTACATGAGTCAACTCATTGGTTTTATTGATCCTCAGTATCCTCATCATGTGTGTCTACTTAAAAAGGAATTGTATGGTCTTAAACAAGCACCAAGAGCCTGGTTTGATAGGTTTAGCATGCATCATTTACACCTTGGTTTCATTTATAGTAAGGCTGACCCTTCCTTATTTACTTTGAAAACTCATAAAGGCAAAATATTTCTCTTGTTATATGTGGATGATATTATTGTCACAGGAAGTAATCCATCACATGTCTCATAGTTGGTACTACAACTTGGGAATGAGTTTGCTATGAAAGATCTTGGCCCTTTACACTTTTTCCTAGGAGTTGAGGTGAAGTATTTTGAAGGAGGAATTCACTTAAGTCAAAGAAAGTGTGTTGCTGAGCTACTGGCCAATATAGAGATGAATTTGGCAAAGGCTGTAGCCACTCCTTTGGCTCAAAAACATTGTTTGCATGAAGCTGTGGGAAGTCTTGTAGATGCCTCATTGTACATAATGATAGTAGGGAGCCTTCAGTATTTGACTCTCACAAGACCTGATATCACCCATACTGTGAATTTAGCAAGCAAGTTTATGCAAAGCCCAAACATTGAACATCTTCAAGGGGTAAAAAGAATTTTCAGGTATATTAAAGGTACTCTACACTTTGGACTCATAATTATTTCACAATCACTACGTAGGTTGTAGGATACTCAGATGCTGATTGGGGAGGTTGTACCACCACTAGGAGATCAACTACAGGCTATAACATCTACCTAGGTGCAAATTGTATTTCTTGGACCTCCAAGAAACAGACCACAGTAGCCCGATCAAGTGCTGAAACTGAGTATAGAGCACTAGCCTCCACTTCCACAGAGATGACTTGGATAATGTATCTTCTTGATGACCTTGGAGTGTTCCTTCGATCTGTTCCTATGTTGTATTGTGATAACATGAGTGCCTTGTACATGACGGTTAATCCAGTTATTCATTCTAGAACCAAACATGTTGAAATGGACTATCATTTTGTTCGTGAGAAAGTGGCCAGAGGACAACTTCTTACTCAGTTTGTGAAGTCTAAGGATTAGGTAGCTGATATTCATACCAAAGACTTAACGAAGCAGGTTTTTTCTGGGTTTTGCAGCAAGCTAGGACTTACAGTTCCTCCACTCACTAGCTTGAGGGGAAGTGTTGAAGGAAGCCTGAAAAACCTAAAGCCTGATGGAACATGTCAAATGAATAGGTCCATTGAAGCTGGTTGACGAGTTAAAGTTTGAGTCATACTAGGATTAGAATATTAAACCCTAAGTTATGTACGACTAAGCTACTGTATAGTGTAGGAGTCGACTAGGATAAGGTATTTGAGTTATAATATAATACTACTCATGTAAATACTATATTTTTGTTGTAGTAGGATTTCTAGTATAACTAGAATATGACCCTTCTCCTATATAAGTAGCTTGTAACTCAACATTATTTTTATCAATACAATCCTTGATTTCTCCATACTTACGTGAGAATTCTACATACTATCAAATTATATAAATTTACTAAGATTAAATTATAAATCAAAGTCAAATGAGTATTAATTAATCACGATTTAGAAATCATAGTATATGTAAAAACACGTGTCATGTATTTGTAACTGGGTTTTAAAAACTCTTATTTGAACTTGTGTACCGGCTAGCCACTTCAGGCCCACATCTTTAAGATCAATAAGTTATTAAGCCCATTATACTGGTCTACCGGGCCTACAAAAGCCCAAATCTATTCTAACTATCACTGAACCTTGTCATTACAACAACAAATACCCAGTAATATCTCACAAGTAGAGTCTGAAGAGGGCGGATATACACATATTTTATCCTTACTATGTGTGGGTCGGGGTAGAGAGATTGTTTACCTTTAAATTATTGTTAAGTATCAAGGTAGTGATCAACAAGGTGAAAGTTGTGCGAGAAATTGAATCTTCACCAAAAGGTGAAGTTCAAGTAGCCGAGGTACTAAAATTTATTGATAGATGAAATACACATACTTCGTATTCAAATAATACATCTATAGCCTAAGATACACATGTAGAGTGCATAATACAATTTTCTCGAATATTCTTACATGTGAATGTTAACATCAAGTCAATGGGGTGGATGAGCACTTGTGCATTTGTAGTGTGGCCAATGTAATATTAGAGGGGGGGGGGAGTAAATCGATAAATAATGAATTGGGATGAACATGACTCTTATACCATGTTAAAAAAAATGAATCTTAGGCATAACTCAACCCCAAAAGCTAGCTCATGAAGGAATAATTTCTCAAGATCATATAAAGTGACCAAGTAGCATCTACCCCATTCAATGTGGAATTCCAAGAGAATTAACACTGACAATATATTAAAAGAATAACGCAGTCCATCGTATAAAACATCCACCATTAGTAGAATTTTGGTAAGGGTTTGGTTTGTGATGCACAATTGACAATATCATTAGTGGTTGCTCTTACGATTCGAAATTGTGACCTATAGGTCACAAAGAGATAATTCTACTATTGGTTCAATTGGTCCACCTTTAACATTATATATATGTAAGTAATGTTTATTTTTTATTTGTCTTTAAATTCGATTCGGCATTATTACCTTGCAACTTCATAATTTTTGTTGAGTTACAAGGTAATTTTGTAATAGAATCACATCATATGAAAACATAGACTCATAATATGAATGCATTAAACAGACATTAAAAGACACGTGATAGAAAGACCCATAATATGAAAGCATTAAATAAATAGATAGACTCGTAATATGAAAGCATGAAGTAAACATGACAATACAAGTGATAGCTAGAATCATAACAAGAAAACATTACAATACTCGTGAGAAGTACACTCACACACCTACTATAAATTACACAAGTGTTCCTCTTAAAATTGCTCAGCCTTATTAAACAAAAATATATTACTTTTTTCTTTGTATCATTTTCTTTTGCAATGGAAAATTAGATCAAGAAAGGCAAGCAAAAAATTGAAATGAAATTCATTGAGTCTGAGAGAGCACGTACTGTGAGTTTCTCAAAAAGAAAAATAACTTTGTTTCAGGATGCAAATAAGTTTGCAACTCAGACTGGGGCAGATGTTAGTGTGATGCTCTTTTCACCAAGTGGAAAACCATGTTCCTATGGTTCCACAAGCATAGAAGAAATAATTGAAAAATTTCTCAAAGTGAAACTAGAGGATCTCTAACATGATTATGCCGAGGGAATATCAAATGATTTTGAGGCATTGGAAGATCTCCATAAAGAATTGCAAACATGTAACGAGAAAGAAAAAAAATGAGTACTAATGCATAAGATTCATCACCCTGGCTCATAAATACCTCAAGATAAAGATATGGAGGAGCAGAAGTTGGCATTGAAGTTGCGGGTAGAGAAAATTACAAAAGAAACACAAAATTCTATTTTGGTCGAGCATCTGAAGTTTGATTTAAATGTTTCCCCTGAGAAAGAAGATGAGGAGGAATATTGAACTCAAAATTATCATAGAGTTTATAATTGGAGTTCTTAAAATTGAAGCTAGGCTTAGAGAAGACTTTACTAGTGGTTCAGTCTTCTATTATGATCAATTGTTGTTAGTCTTCAATTATCTATATATATGAGGTTTTAGATTACAAAATAAAAGGATATTAATTTTCTATGTTATTAAGTCAGCTTTTCATCCCAGTCTTTAATGATGCTTTGTGTTGCCTAGATTGGTAAATTAATTGATTTTTTTAATAACTAGTGAACACTATGAAAGTGATAAATCAAAGAAAACTTGCATACACTCATTGATTTTCTTTTATGTTTTCATCTTCAACAAGATTAGTGCATTTACATTTTACGTCTAGGCTAGCTCTCTGTTAGATGGTGGAATGTGTAATATGAATGTATCTAATATCAATTGACTTTATTGGCATATTCAAGATTTCAAGAGAAGTATCTTATTTATTGTGTGACAAGTACATACACAAATAAGGTTCCTTTCGTGTATGATACAAAATAAATTTTACTTAATTACATTATTTTGAGAGAATACTTTTCCAAATGCAACTTATTTCTTTTTTGGCTCCAATTTTGTGTAACCTCGATTAATAAACTAGAAATGTAGGTATTAAGTATTTGAATGTAAAACTAGCCCTTCAAAATAAGTAATGCATGTGTAATAATTTTAAAAATTATTAATGACTATATAACAACCCCTTCATTCTATGCATTATAATCTCCGCATAACTAATATCTCCATTTTAATGGTAAAAATGAGTAATTAAATCCTCTCTAATCCACCCCTCTAATGTGTCCTATAATAAATTTTCGTGCGTAGAAGTTACTCACTTCTTATATCAGACAAATCCCAAATAGTTGACTCTTTTTATACAATGTTGATCCCCTGATGAGTGGTGGATTTTCACTCATTTGAGGCTCTTTTCATATTAGTTTTGACTTGATTTAGGTTAGAATTGGTGATTTTAATATGATTTTCTTCATATTTGTAGGAAATCTAAATGGAGAGTTGATACAAAATATATTTAAAGAAACCAAGTGGAATTGAGGCAAAAAGAGGTCGAATGAAAAAAAGTTGATATGGCAGTGAAGTACTCATCACGACAACATAAAATAGGGGTCACAATTACGTTGGCCAAGAAATTCAGACTTCGCGATCGTGTGGTCAAATGTCGCGATCGCGTGAACCAACAACACTACTCATGGCGACCACGTGAGTTAGTTGTCACGACCGCGAAGAGCAAATGTTTAGTGCCTGGACAGATTGAGAATTTCACCAAATTGATCTCAAAACCTCTTTTTACACTCACCAATAATCATTGTTCAAATCATGCAACAATCCTAGGGAGAAAATAGAGAGAGTTCATCTTCTTAGCTTAAAGTAGAGAAAAACATGTAGATTCATATGTTGGGTAAAGATTTAATTTTGAAGGCAAGTTGCCTCACAATTCATATTTGGATTTGAAGATTGTGTATAAGAAATTGGGTTTTGTCCTAAAAATAGACAACTCGTTTGGGTATTTAATTTATTGCTCTATTGCTTTTGTGATTCCTTGATGCCATGCTTAATTTCATGAAATGAGTTTAATCTAGTTTTCATGATTTAATCTATTGTTGGAGAGTACACGCTCGAATCTAGCTTCTGATCTTTGTGGGTTGCTCGAAAGAGAATGCGTGAAGTGGATAATTAGGTTATAATCATATTTGGCTTTGAGTCTTAAATTTGAGACCGAAAGGAAAAGATTTAGGTCTACTTTGTTGAATGCTAAAATTGCTAGAAGTAGGAGTTTAGATTAAGGTATTAGATTGATTTGTTGTTGACACCATTTGGACCGGACATAAATTTCGTGATATAACACTTTGAGACTGAAGGGACATTAGTGTTGATTGATGACGATCTAGCCTATATATGATTGATTGAGTATGTGTTGAAATGCAATGTACCGTATGAGTGTGAATTGAATTCCATATTTCCGAATTCCCATATATCCCTTGCTTGATATTGTCTTTTCCCAAAACATTCGTTTGGTTACCAAAATCTCTCTTGATATTGATAATCGTGTATTCTTAAGTTCAGGTTCAAACTTGTAACTATTCATTCTTTGTCTTTTTAATTGTCGATAAATTGTTCATTATGGGATTCGACCCCGACTCTTAGTCGGATATTTTTATTAATGACGACCACTTACTCTTTTAACTTATTTTGAGGGTAATTTCAGCGGTATAAAAAATGGCGCCGCTGCCTAGAAATAATTAGGCGTATTGAATTGATTTATGATTTATGGTTTACTTGTTTCTACCTAGATTGTGAATAGTTGTCTTTAATTTTGCTTTGTTTCTATGTCTTTTTGTGATTATCATATGTTTGGAAGTGACATGTCCTTTACCGAATCATGTGAAACAAATGTAATAAGTCAATTTTGGCTTAAAGTCATGGATGAAAAACTAAATTGGGGGTGAGAATGTCGTACACCTACTTTCCCAAGAAAGGGAAAAGCTTCTAAACATGCACCTATGAGGAAGTCAATTTTGAATTTGAACTCGCAACTTTAAGGCCATGGTGGGAACAATAGAGGAGGTAGATGATACTTCTTATCTTATGGCCAGAAAAAGTGAAGAGAAATCTCGTGACTTGCACCTAGCTAGGTGCTATGAGATGGTCCGACTCGAGTTTGAGATCGCAACGTTGGAAGCCATTATGAGAATAAGAAAAGGGATGGTGGTGGACATTGAAGATATCTTGGGAGTTTACAACCAATGCAAACCAATAACAATCCAACAAGTCGAAATAAATGAGACGATACTAAAGTTGCTAGAAAGATCCAAGAAAATCATTTATGACATTTTAGTTCATGTAGAATCAAGAGTATCACTCAATTAAGGGTCAATAGTCATAAAATTCAATGCTCAAGTGACCTAGTGACTCTCTCAATCTTGCCCAAGGATTCAAAATGAAAGAATGATGCAAAGTTGGGTAGAAGGTTTATTGCATCGAAGTGGAAACACATAGAGTGATGTATTTGGCGTCGCACCACTACGTTTAATTATGCGCTTGATAGGAGACAACCCACTGATATCCAAATAAATTTAATTTTGAGTTTTTTATTAGTAGATTAGATTTGATTTTTGTTTTTGACTAACCCTCATAGTTCTGAAGTCTGTAGTTGTGTTTTGAACATGTTTTAATGCATAAAATTGGTTGGGATGAAAATACTTTCAAAAATAGGAGTTGAAACATTTTTGGACGCTCAGGTGCAGCTCAGAAATTGGGTGGATTGTCCTTTTTTCTTGACCATCTCGCAAATGGACAGTAGCTTCAGTAATTCTGGCACCAAGTTACTTATCGCCATCGCGAGAGCCTTTGGCCCGATTCGATGTGTTAAATCCTGAGGTCCGTGATCGAAAGTGACTTGTGCCGCATTTACAAATGGTAAAAAGGATTCCAGTCGCGATCACGAGGAGCAGGGTCACGACCGCGATGTCTCGCATGAATTTAAAAAGGCAGTAGTTCTTAAATTCATTTCAATGTCCCATAAACTCCCAAAATCATCCCCAAAATTCGCCCTCTCCAAATCAAGTGCTTTGACCAATTGTGTCAAGAAAATCATATCTTAATTGTCATCTTCCCTCTAGGTATGATTTTTCCTCCCTCTCTTCATTAGTTTTGAAATTTGTAAGTAGTTCGAAATAGGGTTTATTCTCTCCCTAGAATGTGATCATGATTTGTGTTGAAAAACTGATCTTTTTGGATTTGGATTGTTGTTTAAAGTTGTGTCTTAACTGAAAAATGGTGAATGAGGGGCCTAAAATCATTTGAAAAAGGTGTGAGAACAAGTTGCTTACAACCTATCCAATAAATTACCAAAGCGACAGTTATTTTCTAGGCTGAAGTGTTATACGCGATTGCAATATCTTTTGTGATCACGATGTCTAATAGTGCAATCTCAAAGAAATAAAAGGTGGAGGCTTACGATCGCATTGAGAAATCTCACGATTCTAATGAGTTTCCTGCCTGGCGAAAATTTCTACCAAAAACAGTAGCTTTGGCCCCGTTCCCATATTTTCCCCCCACTAATTTCTTTGGCCTAATTGTTTGATAATACATTGTTTTACTTATCTTTGCATTCATTTGACATGTTTGCATCATGTATAGGTACTCAAATTTCAGAAGCATGATCGAAAACATAAACCAAGTTGAGGAACAAAATGGAGAAAAATGCCATTGGGGATGAAATCTTTGATCATAAGAGGTTTGTCTTTGCCAAATTCCACTAATTGCATGGTGGCCATAGGCCTAAACGGATTGAGAAAAACCACTGGATCGACTCCTCAGAGTTCACAGCTAAAGCTTAGAATTATCTTTCCATCATTTGTAGTAGGGTGGTTCCTTCTATGAATGAGATCGATGTGTTTCTTGACAGGTCACTTTTGATTTGTGCCATCATGGAGGGGATCCCTATTAATGTTGGACATATCATAGTACAACATAGTTAGGAGGTCATCTTGAAAGGTACAAAGAGTTTCTTTTATCCCTCTTTGATTACTTATTTGTGTCTAACAGATAAAGTGGAGAAACATGAGGGAGATAGAAAGAGGAGTCCCGAAGGCCCTATCCATCCACATAAAAAGAAAGGTCTAGGGTGCGTAAATAAGAAAAGAAAGATGATGAGGAAGATCCAACATTTGGCACATTCGTTGAGGTTCAAACTATATTCCTCCTCCAGCCAAGTTACTACTGTGGGGGACCACTGACACTAGTCCACCTATCATGACAGATGATGCATTATAGATATTCAGATTCAGTTGCAGATTCAGGAGTTGACTCAGAGTCTTCCCAGGACCTGTTGAGAGCTCATCAACTTTAAGTAGTGCTCATTTTATCATCTCCACTCTAGTGCAGGATCAACAGATTCTCAAGTACATGATGACAAAAATGGTGAGGAGGCAGAAAAAGATGAGAGAATATGAGAAAAAGAGAAAGTTCTTGAACAAGATGATGAATACACTCCGAAAGTTTTGTGGCTTAGGTGATGAGGCTGATGATGATTTTCTTGATAGATCCCATATGATTGGTGATCTTTGCAGGAAGTCCCTTGTATTCTCTTTTGATTGTGGTACTATGAGGACACAATTACATTTTAAGTTGGGTGCCTCCCTTGTTGGGCTTGTTTTGTTTTGATTTGTAGATGATGTGCCCTTGTCGAGCTTTTAAGATATTATGATGGTTTGACTTGTTTTATTTTGTTTCTTGTAGTTTATAGCTTCTTTGTTTTTGTTTTGATAATTAGATATGGACTAACGATGCCTGATGTGGATAGAATGATGACTTTCTTAAGGATAAACTGTCAATTGCTTGTAAGTATTTGATTGGTGTTTAGTGTGGCGAATTTTAAGTAGGTGATCCAAAATTGATGCATGATGTTGCCCGATGATGGACTGATTGACGACTTTCTTAAGGGAAAAATTGTAGTCTTTTTTGGGAAGGTTTTGACTTGGTCAGTACTATGAAAATAGTATTGCATGTAAATAGTGTTGAACATACCCCTGTTTTGAAAAAGTTAAGCATATTTTAAATCATTTTGAGACAACTCTTGAAAATCTTTTTGTAACTTTTGAGTCGTTAGCGGTTTGAATCCTCAATGTCACTTGTATCATGAAAAAGAAATAAGATTTTGAACCATATTGATTGATTTGCATGCCATGTGTGGTGTGTTGTTGAGTAATGTCTTGTGTTTGCTTAGGTGACCTAGAACGTGCCTGGTTGGTATTGATATGTTGGTCTTAATTGAGTTTAGTTGGAGAAATGATCTTAGGCTTTGTTTGATATTGTTGAAGTCCACTTGGCCTAAAAATCTCACTATTGCAGTAAATATATCCTTAGTTTTCCCCTTTGAGCCTTATCCTTTTTATTGGCAACCACATTACAAGCTTTATCCTTTTTGAAAAAGTAACCTTCTTATTAACCCTTCCCTTCTTGAACGTGAAGTTGTGAAAGTTGACGCTAAAAGCCTAAGTTGAGGGTGTTATGGGAAAATCATAGAAGGGATGCTTATCACATGAGAGCTTGATAAAAAAAAGGAGACTGAAGAATGAAAAAAATATTCTTAAAGAAAGAAAAAGTTTTGAAAAAGATAGAAAGAAAGTGAATAAATGAGACTTGAACCCTCCAAAGGTTGAAAATGGTTGCGTGTGGGGCATCTAGAGGTGAAATAAGAAAAGGAAAATGAAAAATGATGTGAAATGTGCATTGAGTTTGAAAAGTGAAAAAAATCAGAAATGTTGAGTTGTTGTGTAGTGTTGAAGGAGGGTGTAGTCACTTATAACTAAATAATATCCTAACCTTCCCTAAGCTTACATTGCAAGCTTAACAAAGGCCTTTGAGATTTCTAACCAAATGGAGTTGAGTCAATATTGATTGAAAATATGGGCAAGCTTATGGTGTGACATTTGTGTGCATGATATGATTCTTTGTGAGTGTGGTGATTTCATCTTTGTCCCTTGTCTTGTAAATATTTTGTGAGTGTTGGGATATCTTCTTCTTGTGAGGGCATGTAAGTTGTCAAACTGGTCATTTTAAAAATTCCTAATTGAGTCAAGTGAGCATGTGAAAAGAACTAATGAATTAAGTCACTTCTCGAGTTTGAGTTGTTGTCACTTAGTGATTCTTGAAAATGTCCCATGAGAATAAGGAGACTTCTTTAGTGATTTTTTTTTGCATGTGGACTATTTATTAGTACTAACCAAAGCCATTTCCTTTGTGCTTTATTGAAAAAGGTGAAATTGATTTGTGGTGTGTGTTGAAATGAGACCTCTTATGTTTTGGATTTTTCGTTGCTTGAGGACAAGCAAAGTTTTTAAGTTAGGGTGTTGACGAGTGGTGAATTTCCACTCATTTGAGGCTCCTTTCTTATTAGTTTTGGCTTGATTTAGGTTAGAGTTGGTGCTTTTAATTTGGTTTTCTTCTTATTTGCAATGGAGAGTTGATATGAAAGATATTTGAAGAAATCAAGTGGAATTGAGGTAAGAAGAGGTCAAACGGAAGAAAGTTGATCTAGCAGTGAAGTACTCAACGCGACAACTTGAAACAGGGTCGCTATCACATTGGCCAAGAAATTCAGACTTTGTGATCGTGTGGTCAAATGTCATGATCGAGTGACCCAACGACACTACTCAAATCGACCGCGTGAGTTAGTTGTTGCAAACGTGTAGATCAAATGCCTTGTGTCTGGACAGATTGGGTATTTCACCAAATTGATCCCAAAACCCCTTTTTACACTCACCAATACTCATTTTTTAGATTATGCAACAATCCTAGGGAGAAAATAGAGAGAGTTCATCTTCTTAGCTTAGAGTAGAGAAAAACTTGTAGATTCCTATTTTGGGTAAATATTTTGAAGGCAAGTTGCCTCACAATTCACATTTGGGTTTGAAGAATGTGTGCTTAATAGTAAAATCTCTTGTTCCCTTCTTTATTTCCTTGCTTTAAAATTGCAAGAATTGTGGGCGTAATTGTGTATATGAAATTGAGGTTTTGTGCTAGAAATTGAAAACTCATTTGGATATTTGATTTATTACTCTATTTCTTTTGTGATTCGTTGATTCCATGCTTAATTTCATGAAATGAGTTTAATCTATTTTTCATGCTTTAATCTATGATTTGAGAGTTCACGCTGGAATCTAGCTTCTAATCTTTGCGGGTTGGACGAAAGAGAATTTCTGAAGTGGAGAATTAGGGTAATAATCATATTTGGCTTTGAGTCCTAAATTTGAGACCAAAAGGAGAAGATTTAGGTCTACTTTGTTGAATGCTAAACTTGCAAGATATAGGAGTTTAGATTAAGGTCTTGGATTGCTTTATTGTTGACATGATTGAGACCGAAAGGGAATTTTTTGATATAACACTTTGAGACCGAAAGAAAATTAGTGTTGATTGATGCTGATCTTGCCTATCTATGATTGATTGAGCATGTGTTGAATTGCAATGGATCATGTGAGTGTGAATTGAATTCCATATTTCTCAATTTTCATATATCCCTTGCTTGATAATGTCTTTGTCCAAAGCCATCGTTTGTTTACCAAAATAACTCTTGATATTTATAATCGTATATTCTTAAGTTTAGGTTCAAATTTGTAACTATTCATTCTTTGTCTTTTCAATTGCCTACAAATTGTTCCTTGCGGGATTCGACCCCGACTCTTAGTTGGGTATTTTCATTAACGGTAAAATCTTACTCTTTTAACTTGTTTTGAGGGTAATTTGAGCGTTATCATCTCCATCAACAATTGAACATTAATTATTTTTATTTTTGAAGCAAAATACACGAAAGTACTAACTACTATATATAACATTAGGTCTATAGTAATAGGAAAAAAGGACAAATATACCCTCGAACTATCGAAAATGGTATATAAATACCCTTCGTTATACTATTGAGACACTAGTGCCCCTACCGTCCAAAAAGTGGTGCATCTATGCCCTTCTCTTTAACGGAAGGACACGTGTCATCATCCTATGCATTTACCCTTATTATTCACCAAATTCTAAACCCACAACCCGAATTCAAAAGACCCACCCAAATAAACCCTAACCCACATCGTCAACGTCAACGTCTTCTTCAAGATCCGGTGAGCTGTAGCGAGAGTTGCGCGGTCCTTATCTTGACGAAATCACCGGAGGGAACGAAATTCATCTCCCGCATTTTGAACGGCGTCATAAGAGGAGGAGGTGGCTAATTCCTTCGTGACACTCTTTCTCCCCTGAAGCTTCTGAGGCATTTCCATCGGAGGTGATAGCTCCGTTGGTAGTGACGACGGCATATGAGGTGACGGTGGTGGAGGCTCTTGTTTTTCGTTGTACTCAACTTCATTACTTTGCATTTCAGCCTTGTCTGAAAGGATCTTCTGTTTTTCAAATTCGCCTGAGGTGCCTTTCATGAGCTAATCGAAGGAGGTTTTTCCGGCAATAAAGGTTCAGGTGGAGAAGAATGACTTTTAAATGTATCTACTGAAATCACCTTAGCATCGGTTTCTTCCCTCTGCTTCTCGCTCCGCCGTTAACAGTGACTATCATACTCCGATGTCGTAGAACGGTACAAATTCACACCAAAAAAAGACATTTTAACCCTTTTCTGCATATTGTACAGAGTATTTTTTCTTCTTCACAATTTTGAACAGTAAACTATTTATTTATCAAATTAATTCATTATTTCAATTTTAAAACTATTCATTTTCAAATGAACTTCATTTATTATATCAATATGGATCCATGTCCAAACGTATGTTTACTTAGAAACTGATCCTTCCATTGATTTGTTTCTATTGAATTTGGAAGAAAACTATTAAGTCAACGACATTGAAAGTTTACATACATTGCAACAAGTGTAAACTTGATCTAAAAAGGAGGAGAGGGTGGTTGTCGGCGGCGTTGACGGAGGAGTGTGGTGGTTGGTTGGGACCAGATAGGTGGAGAGTCTCCATCTAGTTCCATGGAGACTGGAGTGTTAAAGGGTTTTTTCCCCTTTCTTTTTTCAGGAGAGGATCTTTTTAATGGGTGGGTTAGGGGGTTATTTGGGTGGGTCTTTTTAATTTGGGTCGTGGGTTTAGAATTTGGTGAAATATAAGGGTAGATGCATAGGATGACGACATGTGTCTTTCCGTTAGAGAGAAGGGCATAGATGCACCACTTTTTGGACGGTAGGGGTACTAGTGTCTCAATAGTATAACGAAGGGTATTTATATACCATTTTTGATAGTTCGGGGGTATATTTTTCCTTTTTCCCATAATAATATAACAAAATATTATTTAGTGAAATGATTGTTATGGATTGTAATTATGGTATTAGTTGGTAGTTTCAGATTTTTTTTAAAAAAAAACCATTCCTAAAAGCTCACATGTTTCTATCCTACTATATGTAATTCGCCCGTGCTAGCATAGGCCTAACATTTTGCCCGTGTGTCTGGAAAAATTGTGTTGGAATGTAAATTTAGAAAATATGTAGGATCTATATACACATACATTACTGCACTGTATATGCATATATATTTACATACTTACATAATTACATAACCTGATATTGGCAAAGGGCAAAATAACAACGTTGTAGTCATCTTGTTCTGGATATCTATCACGGTAGTTGAGCGGATTGTAGAGAGTGTAGTAAAAGTAAATCTTGATAAATCCTAATGTGTGTATTCTCGTTTGTCTTAAAATCTAGCTTTTAAAAATACAGTACAACAACAAAAAAAATAGTCTGAGATTTACTTTGCTCCACAAACTTTCTGGAATAAATAAGCAAGTGGAAGGATAAGGGGCTTGCAAGAATTTGGTAGTAACTTGTCACGACCCAAAAATAGACGTGATGACACTTGTCTATTCCCACCAAGACAAGTCAGCCTCAGCCCCAACAACACGAAGGAAATCATAAAGTAAGCAATAATAACATAAGAGCGGAACTTATTCATTCTTATGAAACCCCAAAATATGGTTATCACGTGTACAAGTTGCTAATGTATAAAGTGCGTAATTGAAATATAATTACAACTCTCAATGTCTTTGTTTCTCAAATAGAAAAAAGCATAAATAAGGAACATGAGGGCTCACCGGGATGACAAGAAGGTACCTCTCAATGTATCCTCAAAAAAACCTCAGATGTAACTAGGAGAAGAACAATCACATAGATCTAGGGTCGGAACCTACACAAGTGAAAAATCAAGGAGTAAGTATCAACCAACACTGTAATCAACAAGTAACCAAATAAACATGGCAAAACTAGCTAGAATACGAGTACTCCTTTCATCCCAATTGAACCTCCTCAAACTACAACATGTATAGAAATCAGTCCAACCTAACAGTTTTATAATACACAATTCACAAGGCTTAACAATCACAGTTCACAATCAATTAGTTTTAAGTATATCAATCACATGAATCAAATAAGTCATTCACAAGTATCAAGTAGATCAATTCCAAAAGCTAGCCCATGAAGGAAGAATTTCTCAAGATCATATAACGAGACCTAGTAACCCCTACCCCATTCGATGTGGAATTCCAAAAGTATTAACATTGACAGTATATTAAAAGAATAATGCAGTCCATTTCATAAAACGTCATGCATTAGTAGAATTTTGGCAAGAGTTTAGTTTGTGATGCACAATTGATAATATCATTAGTGGTTGCTCTTAGAGTTGGAACTTGTGACCTATAGGTCACAAAGCGATAATTCTACAATTGCTCCAATTAGTCCACCTTTAAAATTATATATATGTAAGCATTGTTTATTTTTTATTTGTCCTTAAATTCAATTGGACTTTATTACCTCTCTCTACTGTTGCAAAGATGGTTACTGTTAGATGTGCACTTTCTTTGGATACTATTCATGATTGGCCTTTCTTTCAGATGGATGTGTTTAATGTTTTTTTCCAAGGTGACCAACACTACGATTAGACTTACATACATGGAAGAATAAGGTTCTTGAAGAATCTTGAAGAAGAACTTGTTTGGAAGCATTGAAACCCTAACTTTTGTCTTCCTTGTGATTTTCTTTTTGAGTTAGGGAGTTGAGAGTGTAGAAATAAAATAAAATAGAGTACTTGGTGGACTAGATTCCCCTAATTTAAGTTAAAATGTCATAGTTTGGACTTAGAAAAAGTAGGAAAAGACAAATAAAAACACAATTAAGAATCTATCGAAAACCTTCCACGGGGTCATCTACGGTTCTTGGTTTGATCTACAGACCGTAGATCCTATATGTGGAATTCATATTGAAATTTTAAGGCTCAGATGTGGAATTCCAAAAGAATTAACATTGACAATATTAAAAGAATAACTTAGTCATTGCCTAAAACATCTTGCATTTGTAGAATTTTGGTAAGGGTTTGGTTGTGATGCACAATTAACAATATCCTTTTTAGTGGTTGCTCTTACGGTTCAAACTTGTGACCTATAGGTCACAAAGAGATAATTCTACCATTTATCTAATTGGTCCACCTTTAACATCGTATATATATAAGCATTGTTTCTTTTTTATTTGTCTTTAAATTCAATTCGGCACTATTACCTTGCAACTTCTTAGTTTTTGTTGAGTTACAAGGTAACCTTGTAATAGAATCACATAATATGAAAATATAGACTCATAATATGAATGTGATAGTAGACTCATAATATGAATACATTAATAAAATGTGAAAACATACGTGATAGAAAGATCCGTATAATATGAAAGCATTAAATAAATAGATAGACTTGTAATATGAAAGAATTAAGTAAACATGAAAATACACGTGATAGCTAGACTCATAACAAGAAAACATTACAATATTCGTGAGAAGTATACTCACACACCTACTATAAATTACACAAGTGTTCCTCTTAAAATTGCTCAGCCTTATTCAATAGAAATATATTTCTTTCTTCTTCATATCATTTTCTTTTGCAATGGAAAATGAGACCAAAAACGGCAAGCAAAAATTTGAAATGAAGTTCATTGAGTCTGAGAGAGCACATATTGTGAGTTTCTCCAAAAGAAAAAAACTTTGTTTCAGGATGCAAAGAAGTTTGCAACTCAGACTATGGCAAATGTTGGTGTGATGCTCTTTTTAGCAGGTGGAAAACCATGTTCCTGTGGTTCCACAAGCATTGAAGAAATAATTGAAAAATTTCTCAAAGTGAAACTAGAGGATCACCAACGTGATTATGCTGAGGGCAAATCAAATGGTTTTGTTACATTGGAAGATCTCCATAAAGAATTGCAAACATGTAACGAGAAAAAAAAAACGAGTACTAATGCAAAAGGTTCTGCACCCTGGCTCAAAAATACCTCAAGATAAACATACGGAGGAGCAGAAGTTGGAATTGAATTTGCGGGTAGAGAAGATTAAAAAAGAAACGCAAAATTCTATTTTGCTCGAGCATCTGAAGTTTGATTTAAATGTTTCCCCTGAGCTAAAAGATGAGGAGGAATCTTGAACTCAAAATTATCATGGAAATTATAATTGGAGTTCTTAAAATTGAAAGCTATGCTTAGAGAGGACTTTACTAGCAATTGAGTCTTCTATCATGAACAATTGTTGTCTTTTTAATGAAGTCTCTTGTTGTTTGTAATCAATTATCCATCTATATGAGGTTTTAGATTAAAAAGTAAAAGGTTATGGATTTCTTAAGTTATTAAGTCAGTTTTTTTCCATCCTCGATCTTTAATGATGCTTTGTGTTGCCTAAATTGATAAATTAATTGAATTTTTTTAATAACAAGTGGACATATTGAAAGTGATATGTCACACCCCGAGACTACCCCCTTGACGTAACACGGGACCTAGGATCGCGAGTGACCCCAAGCTAACTATGTGTCTGGCATATATCAAGCATACTGAGAATAACTGAATAAAAATGTACTAAGCGGAAACTAAAACAATGGTTAACTGAAAAATGGGGAAAAACCCAACTAGTTTGAATATATAAAACATACTAAGATTTTAATGATAACTGAAAGATAAACTTAACAACTCAAGCCGAATCTACTACTATGTCTGAAAAGCCTCTAACTGAGTTGAGTTGCTGGGACATGCTCCCAGCTAACTCTAACAAAACTCAAAACTGAATATAAAGACTAAAATGGAAAGCATGTCTATTATCCTCGAAGTATGAATATTCACCACTGAATCTACTGAAGTCGGACCGATAATCGATCTAAGCGTGATATGGATGCTGAGTACCTGAACCTACATCATAAAATGATGTAGCGTAGAGTATGCGTCAGTACTTGGAATGTACTAAGCATGCAGGATATAGATACGAAGCTGAACGAATATATATATATGCTGAACAAATCATAACTAAGCAATGACATAAACTAAGAAAGAATGTAAATGCTAAAACATAACTGAAAAGCTAAGTTGAATGCAATGACCAAGTACTAATCATGAGAATAACATGCTTAACTGAATGCTGAAGTATATACTGAAAACCTAGTCAAATGCACTAAGAGTCTGATTGTGGGAGCTACTACTAACCGACATAAACCACGTGAGCTAAACGTGGAGTCCGATATATATGCCCCATCGAGAGAACCCAATATACCTTGCCAGGGGTATAAAGGCATGACTGGCGTGATCACTAAATATGATGCCCAACAGAGGGGACTTATAATCCTACGTGTGCACGTAGTTCTAGGACTATGAGGGTACACTGAACCCTGGTCCAACTTGGTGCTAATTCTACTCCCAACTGAATACATAAGAAGCTAAAATGTACTAAATAGTGAAAGCTCAAAATACTGACATGCAATCTGAGAATGCAACATTTATGTATTGATAATGTGACATTCGAAATCTGGAGCATGATTTTATGTTTAATTGACGTAGTAAGTATAATTCATGAACTAAGAAAATTTATACAAACTAGGGTTCTAAGTTTCATTCAAGGAATTAAGCAACGTTTCCAAGAAAACATGTTATTTAGACTATGGATTATATAGCAGTTGAAATCACAAAAAATTCCCAAGATTTTACAAACCCTATGTCAAACAAGCTATGTAGAATAAAGGAACTGACTTAAATCCAGGGACCTAGTGGATGAAAGAAATACACTAATGAAATCCCACATACCTGGTGAGGAAAACTACGGAGAAATCCTTTGGATTTTGGGGTTGAAGCTTGAAGAACATTGTTTCTTGTTCCTGAAAGAAACTGGCGCCTCTTTCTCCTCTTTTCATTCTAACTTGAATGATTTTTGGAGAATGAATGTTATGGGTAGGTTCTGACTAGATTATTAGGCTAAGAGTGAGTAAAATGACGTAATTTAGGTGTTAAACAACGTAGTTTAAATGCCCAATGCATAGTGGAAAAGACCAAAACAACCCTAACTTAAAAGTTGACGAGGGCACGGAGCCACTGACGGACCGTCAAAGGGAGCACTGCCTGTCAAGTGGGTCATGGTTCTTGGCCAGTGCCTACTGGTTCTTGAACCTCTCAGCCACGGTCCACTTCATGGACCGTGTGAAGGACCACGAGTGGTGAAGGCCACCGTGGTTCTTCAGTTTGGGCTAAGGGTCTACTGATTAAGTCGACGTGCCCATCCACGACTTGTTAGTGCGACCACATCCCGTCAAGTGGGTCGTGGTTCGACACTTGAGCTCTGGTGGCTCTGCTTCACTTTCACAGCCCATCCCACGACTCGTGTAAGGATCTATGGCACGTGGAGGGGCTCGTGGTCCTCCAAAATTTTCTAGTTCAACCATTTTTCTGCTGAAGCATTTAAGGTAGGTTCTGAAGTGTTATAATATCACCCCCTTGGGAACATTCTTCCTCAAATGAAGGCTAATCAAGCTGAGTATGGAGGGAAGGAGCTGCAATCCCTACCACTAGGTACTAGAAATTGATATCTAACTAAACTGAGTTCCAAGAACATGCAAATATGCTGAAATGCAATAATAACTGAGGGAACAAGACACTGAGATTGAATTACACAAGAGTAACTTGAGAGAGTGGAGAGGAACTATTACCTCAAGCTAAAACGGAATCAGAAGATAAGAGATGAGGGTACTTGGCCATCATGGATACTTCTGCTTCTCAAATAGCTCCCTCTACTGACCAACTCCTCCACAAAACCTTTACTGAAGTGACTTTCTTATTCCTCAACCTACGAACCTGACGGTCAAGAATATCAACTGACACCTTTTCATAAGTAAGGCTATCCTTCACCGCCACACTCTCTAATGGTATAATCGATACCGGATCACCCACACACTTTTTCAACAAGGAAATGTGAAAGACTGGATGAACCGCTGCTAGTTCTGTTGGCAACTCTAACTCATAAGCCACATTACCAACTTTTTTCAGGATTCTGTAAAGACCTACATATATCGGAGTAAGCTTCCCTTTCTTGACAAATCTTATCACCCCTTTCATAGGTGACACATTCATGAAGACCTAATCATCGATTTCAAACTCTAAGTCCCTTGTCCTAACATCTACATAGGACTTCTGACGACTTTGAGCTGTCTTAAGTCTATCTATGATGAGTTGAACTTTTTCCATAGCTTCATGAACCGAATCTGGCCCAATCAAGGTTGCTTCAACTACTTCAAACCAAGTGACCATAGATTTGCATCTACTCCCATATAATGCCTCATATGGGGCCATCTGAATACTGGAATGAAAACTATTATTGTAGGCGAACTCTATGATAGGTAGGTGATCATCCCAACTACCCTTGAATCGATCACACAAGCTCTCAGACCTCAGGACCTTTATCTGAGATGATAGACAAGGGAATCCCATGCAACCTTACTATCTCATTGATGTAGAGTTTGGCGTAGTCCTCCGCTACATCTGTAATCTTGACAGCCAAGAAGTGAGTGGACTTAGTAACTCTGTCTACTATCACCCAAATGGAGTCATGGCTCGTTAGTAGGAATACGACCCGTCAAGTGGGTCGTGGTTCGACACTTGAGCCCTGGTGGATCTGCTTCACTTTCATGGCCCATCCCACAACTCGTGTGAGGATCCACGGCCCGTGGAAAGGCTCGTGGTCCTCCTAAATTTTCTGGTTCAACCCTTTTTCTACTGAAGCGTTAAGGTAGGTTTTGAGATGTTACATGATAAATTGAAGAAATCTCTCATACACTCATTAATTTTCCTTTATGTTTTCATTTTCAACAAGATAAGTGTCTTTTTATATATAACTTATTATGTTCTGTTCAGAGATGGGAAAGTATTTTGTAAAGCTTTAAATGATTTAACTCCTTTATTTTTTTTACATTCAGCTTGAGTACATTGTTATCTATTGTAGTCCTTTCTTTTCAGTTATTTGTTATTTAGCAATATTACATATTCGTACATTCAATGTACTGATGTTATTCGACTTGAATCTTTTAATGATGCAAATACAGGTTTTAGGATCCTCAACAAGAGTTTGTTGAGATCACTCTCCGCTCGTCTATTTATGAGTGAGACCTCCTTGCTTTTGGAGTACTCCAGTTTTATGAGTTGTTAGTAGTAGTTCTTTTAAGGAGTCGTGGGTCTTGTCCCGACACTTATCTTTGTATAGTAAAGGCTTCATAGATAGACAGTTTTTGAGAGTCTTTTAGTTTCAGATGTTTTATTTAAAACCTATGTTCATACTTGGTATATTTAGAGAGTTTAAAGATTTAAAGAAATTGTTGATCTATCATTTCTTTCAGTTTGATGCTTGTGTATGCTTGAGTCAGCCTTCCGCTTGTAGTCATCCAGGTTGAGGGTTCGCTTGAGGACCAACAATGGTTCTCAAGTGCCGGCCATGTCCAGGGTGTAGGATCAAGTCGTGACAAATTTGCTATCAGAGCATAGAGTTCAAGTGTCCTAGGGTGTCTATTAAGCCGTGTCAGTAGGATCTTATTTATAGTTGTGAGGGCCCCACTTCTATAAATGAGGGACTAACATTTAAGAAAAGTTTCCATTTTTTCATACTATATATCGTGCTGTAGAATTGTATCATAAGGAATTTATTCTAACTCGTGCTTTTCTCATATCCATTCGACTACCCCTCATACTCAAGGTAGTTGAAAAAGCAAAGACATCCTTATGGATGAGTTACTCTCAGCAAAAATCTTAAGAAAGACATGAAACTGCAGAGGGCTTGAGAGAAGCCCGTGAGTGAGTTCAAGTGTTGAGTTTCAAAAGAATGCACTCCTATTCATGTGAATCGTGCGTTCAAGCTAAAAGGGAGATGTACTCTATTCTCTTAACCTTGTTTGAATTCAGACCCTTATGAGGAGGAGTGTTGTAGAGCTTGGGTAGTATTTTCACTTGAAAAGATAGTATGAGTACTGTCACACCCCGAGCTACCCTCGAGATGCGGACACGGGACCTAGGACCACGAGTGATCCCAAGCTAACCCTGCTGGCATGAACATGAGCATACTAAAGATAATAAACTGATGCGGAAGCTAAATCATAATTAAAATGAAAAGATGGGGAATACCCATATACTAAATCTGAAATGAATGAAAACTGATGAGTTTAATACAAGGAAAATATTAACTCAATACTAAGCTGAGTATAACTATGTCTGAAATAAGCCTCTAAACTGATTAGAAATGTTGGGACATGCCCCAACTAGATCTAGCAAACTGAAACTACAGATTAAAAGAGATAAAGATAAACATGTCACTAGTACTCGAAGAATGAGGACTCACCACTGATACTGCTGAACTGAAGATCGGGAATTGATCTAAGTGTGATCTGGATACTGAGAACCTGAACCTACATCACGAGAAGATGTAGCGCACGTATGCGTCAGTACTTGAAAGGTACTAAGCATGCATGATAGAGTAAAGCTGAAATAACATCATAACAGAACAATATATAAGCAATGACATAATCTAAACATGATATAAATACTGAATGCTGAGATAACTGAATGCAATGACCAATTTATAACATGCTAACTGAATACTGAATGAACTGTAAATGTGGTCAATGCAATATAGTCTGACTGAACTGTGGGAGATACTAACAACCGATAATAAAACCACATGAGCTAAATGTGGAGTCCGATATATACGCCCCATCGAGGGGACCCAATATACCCGGCCAAAGGTATAGATGCATGACTGGCGTGATCACTAACTGATATTGCCTACATAGGGGACTTACACCTACGTGGCTCGTAGTTCTGGGACTATATGGGTACGCTGAATCCTAGTCGAACTCGGTATTATGCTACTCCTAATAGATTAAGTGATTAACACATTATGACTGAATTTCTGTAAGTTACTGGATAGCTCGAAATGAACATGTAAACTGAGTATGCAACAATTAAACTAATATTGATGCATTAATAACTGAGGCATGTATAACTGAATAACTGAAATATCTGACCTAGCATGTGTAATTCAAGGACTAAAGAAATACATAGCTAGGGTCCTGAAATTCATGTAATAAACTGAGCATTAACATGATAATTTGATTTGGAACATTTAAATAACTAATTCATGATGATATGTTGAAATTCTAGAAACCCTAGGTCTGTTCATAATCATGGAATCAAGAATCTGACTGAAT